>DWKA01000117.1:0-22417 GCA_018249155.1 Panoquina ocola ocola
CATTAACCTTTCTTAAATTTTCCGTACGAATTTTATAACTAGGAGTATATTATTACATATAAAACACCTATATAACATTAAAATACGTAGTTCTATTTGTACGTAGATCGTAGAACCGATAAGCCGGAGCCAAGTGGAACGCAGCGTCCGAGGGCGACTAGCGGTGACATTATGGTTGACATAATCAACTTGTTAGTTAAATAACAACCGCTTGTTGGAGCAATGCCCTTTCTTATTAAACCTCGTTACAATCTCAGCCATTTTACGTTTGTCACACTAACTGTTAACTTTCCTACTACACTATAAAAATAATTAATATACGAACAAATAATATACGAAATTTTTTTCACTAGATTCGGTAATAAAAATAATTAATAAGTATACGAATATAATAATATACGAACTTTATTAGATTCGGTAGTGATGTCAATGATGTCATGCACTATAACTATTTTTATTTATTGGAATTTTTTTATTACATTCGGTAGTGATGTTTTCATGAATTTTATTTGCCTAAATATTTAATTAAACTGCTAACGATAAGATAAGACTGTATCGTCGTATTAATGTTGTCGAAAAGACATGCATATATAAAATATGTAAATGTACATTCTTCAATGAACCTGTGTGTTTATCGTGTACGTAGTGTGGCAGTACATTGGTAGGGGTAGTGTCGTAATAAAATTAGGTCCTTCTGCAAAGGTTCGCTGTTATCAGGTCTCAGTAGTAAGGGATGTATTGGCCTATAGTTTGATAAGGCCCTGTGAAGCCTGTGGTAATGCTGAAGTGAAGGTTGACAGGAATCTCAGGTATTAATGTATCCTCATGACATTTTCGTGATATTATTAATTTTTATACACTTAAATTCTTTAATTTTCAACTAGTCACAATTCATCAGCGATGCGTGCAGGCTTTGACAACAAGATGTTACGTGCGGTTAAATGAAATAATTAATTATATAATAAATAATGTACCTACCTAATAAATAATAGATTACACCTGTGAACCTGAATTCTCGTGTGACCTTAGATTCCCGTGAATCTTATAAAAATAGAACATCAAAATAGACCGTAACAAACCTCAACGTTACCAACAACAGCATCCACACAGACCGTAACGAAAAAACTGTCGATTGATAACGCACGAGTATAAATAATTGTTCGGTTTATCTTTTATCATTACCTTATCCACGGATCAAGTGGTAGTCGGCGTCCCTATGGAGGGAGCCACGAAATTGGCGCTCAAACGGTATGCGAGCGGCCCATAACCTGTTTACGGGGGGCGCCGCTGCAGGCTGCGACGCGGGCCGGCAGTGCCTCCCGTGACACACGCGCGAGTACCCGTCCCTCGCGTGCGGACGTCAAACACGTTTAGTTAAACTTTGTGAAACCTGTGATAACTGTGTCTGTGTTTTATGTTTTATTCCTTCGGATTGCAGTGCAGTGTACTTGCTTTGTTAGTGATAAACAGAATTGATTATGTTTGCTGTGCTGTGAGGATTCTGGAGGTGGGTCTCAGATGCGGTTAGGGAACTCGAATGCTCAGCGGCTTAGCAGCTTTGGAGCGTTTTATCGCGTTCGTCTTTTCTATATATGCAAGTTTGTTTAGTATCGCAGTCGCTTGTAAATGTGAGTCTTAATTGGTCGTCTAGTATTGTATGTTGGGAACTGGATTTGAAACTGGCGTGATTAGACTTTCATGTTCAGACTGTTCAGTCCAGTGTTGTGTAGTGAGGAAGGTTTTGGGACGTTCATGAGACTAATCAATTTAGATTACTGAGTATCTTCTTTGAAATTGTTGTGGTTTTGGCTGATCTTAATGTCTTAAGTTATCTTATTAAGCTATTCTAAAACTAGGAGTTTAAAAAACGCTTGGCAGCTTGTGAAGTTCAATTGTTAGAACCTTAGTCAATATTGTGGAAAGTGAGTTAAAGTAACATTCGCTATGATTCGTCTGAGAAAAGTCGATTGTAATTCTTAACATACCTACAAGTGTTGTGCCGGTATGTTCAGTGGTTATTGCCATAAAAAGCTTAAAAATCTCTTAGAACCAGTCTCTAGTCTAAGTTACGGTAAACTATAGTGTCTAATTACGTTTAAAGTTATTCGGGATATTTCTGGAACACCACGTGTGGCAAGATATTCAAAAATAAAGTCTCATGTCCAATATTCATGTAATAGCTACTTAAGTTGATAAGTAGCAACAAGTCCTTTTTAAAGTACCTATGAGATAAGTCGAAGTAATACGGCAGTACACAAGAAAAACAAATGTTTATTGTCCTCTGCAAGGGACGAAATCAGCAGGAGAAGGGATAGATAGTAAGCATCAATATGGACGCAGAAGGTAGTAAAACCCATGTCAAACGATTAGGCTACTTAAATTCTTAGTTTAGGTCATTCAGATACTATGTGTACCAATTTACCCAAATAATTGTGGGTAAAATAGGTACCTATTTAACCAAAACAACTGACACAGCTCTACGGATCTATAAACACCGTATGGATTAAATTTCTCATATATTTTGCAATAACTGCACTCATGTGGAAAAACCAGTGTGAAAGATATCTAATAATTGTAAATCAGGTTACTACAATATTAGCAATATGCTAAGTTGAAATGAGAGCCATAAATCTGTAATCAAAGAAACGGAAAGAAACAGATTAAAAGAGCAGACTTGTAATTTTATTGATACCATTCATCATACCTAATGCAGGAAAGAATACCGTTCAAACTTGTATTTATTAATTTCTTAAATAATTGCACGCGTAATGCGTAATATTAAATTTATGTCATTTTACATTCATAAACGCAATAGGCAAGTACCTGCCTATATTATTTACGTTTAATTTTTACGGTAGTCATTAGATATAATCAGAGTTATATTATTCGGAAACCTAAACATTGAAGGAGGAATAGAAAACCTGGTATATTTAATGAAACACCGAGCAAAATGTTTGAAAAGTAAGCGCCGCTGATATTCAATAAACCTAGAAAGGATTATATAAAAAAAGTAAAGTGACTTTACGTAGGAATATAGATAAATCAATGTTCAAATAGATTATTTCATAAAACCCATAATTCTAACTACAAAATTACCATTTCATAGATAGAATAAAAACTTATAAAAGTGACTGACAACAAAAGTACGAGTATACGCGTAGAATTAAAAAGAATACGCGCAAACAAGAGATGCAGTACAACAGTTTAGATAAATCTGTGTTTATGTGAATCTGTGCATCATTATAAGTCGAAGCACCGCAAGCATCCGACGCGTCCGTTAAATTTCACAAATGGTTCTGCTTAGACAAAAGCAATTTCCTGAATAACATTTTAGTAACAGAATCGAAGCAATCTCTCACAATAGCACACAATCATACCATTTCTCGAGAATGAACTATTTGACTTATGTTCAGTATGTTAGTAGCTTCATGGGAATATGTTTTTGTCAATGAATGACGCGTTTTTGCTTTAAATTTTGCGCTTATGTGTAATGCAACGTTTGATAAAACATTAGTTACTTATTATTATATTTATGTTAAATAATATGAGCGAAATTGAAATTTTTATGTCTATAAAGAAAAATGTATTAAGATCAGAAATACCTAATAACTTTAAAAAATGATTACAAACCTATCTTAAATAGTCTTAAATATTAACGTGAAACAAAAATTGTTAATCTCTTGCTTTTCATTATGTAAATAAAGCGTAACACAAAATAGTCTGTGTTCAACATAAGAAGTAATTTTTATCTATGGTTTTCCGAAACAAACGCGCGAAATAAATTTCACCCGAGCGATCAATTGTAATGCCAGCGTGTATGCCCTTTTCAGCAAGCGTTTACAATCAATGGCATTTAGTCGGAGGCCTAGCAATAAATAGGTATCTGAGCATTTACTAAAAATATAAATTGGTTTCGTCCTGCTTGGTCACGAGTGTTGATGCGCAGTACAGCCTTCGGACGATAACAATCATATTCAATGCAAAACAGGGTTAGGGTAGGGATGCATATATAAGGTTTTTTACCTTTACTTACGACCACAGCGGCTGAAAGGCCTTCAAATAATAGGCAGGACGCCTATCTTACTTGTTTTTCAATGTGCTTCGATGTTTGACAGTTCTTCGATGTTGTTTTTGACATAAATTTACGTAAATGCTTAAAGTATCAGCTATTTAACGTTGTTTTATATTTTCAACGCTGTTTTCAGACATTAATCTTTGTCTGTAACGTAGTGATTTATCTTGAACTGTTGCTAGAACTAAACGGCGTTAAGTTACAGACCATTTACAGACATTAATAATGTAATTGTTGCAGAAATATCTGTAAAATACCTAAGTAAAATAATTATGAAGGTATTTTTTTAATTTAAAGAAATTTTGAACTAAACACCTTTATTTTTCTGTTACTGGAATTTGTAAGTTAAAAATGTAGTCATCGCTTCTACAAATCCCTACAGTGAGCGATCCCGGGAGAAGAGCGGCAAAAAACTACTCAGACTTATTATTATTATTAACAATTATTCAACTTGGTCTAATCATCAAATACTAAAAGAGTCAATTGTAAGATTTGCTAATATCATACGGACTTAAAAAAATTACAAAACAACAACACATATGTATGACCGTAAAGATGTCCAATTTTATTTTTTATTACCTACGTCGTCCTCATTCATTTCGCTTTTAATTAAACATAAAAAGGTTTTAAATTCTTGTTGTTGTTTTATAAGTGTTAATATTTATTACGGCTATTTTAATTAGGTAAAATCTTTGAGTTGAATTTGGTTTCAACTTATTAACGGGTACTACAAGGCCTAGAGCATACTCCACCACACTGCTCCAATGCAAATTGGTGGAAGGATAGGCCAACTCGAATGTCGGAAGTTTTTTAAGCCGCCCGAAGGCCTTCCGACAAGGCTTAACGACTGCTATTTGATGATAACTGGGACCGACGGCTTTACAATCCCTCCGAAGCACGGAAGCGCTCAATAAGTTTTGGTACTAGCGGTCACCATGGAATCTAAAACCATTAATTTCATTCTTCTCTAAATAACTTTTTATTCCTACAACCAGGTATAGTCATTGACAAGTAAGTTGGCAAGAGTTTAAAAGATACATTGAGATGCGCAGGAGTCGTTTTGCTCTGCTTTTTGTTCTACGCATCTCTTTCAGATTCTTGCCAAGTTACGTGTCGACGACTATATGTACTGTAAATAATGTTGAAATTAAACATTTTTCATATCCGCAACAGGTTGATCCTACCTGTGTGTGGAGTTAAGTGAAAAGTGATAAATACAATTGACGCAAGCCACAGTCCCTCAACGATTGTATCTGCAAACGATTATAACCTGTTGCTTAGTTCATTGTAACTGTTCTCAGTCCCCACACCTTGTCACGTCAAACGATTAGTTCTTGTACGGGGTATATTGTTATTCTAAGTGCGGATTCGGCTAAAGTCATGTCATTTGCAATTAACTTGGAAAGACGTAGAAAGAGATAGTTAGATGCGCAGGAGGCGTTTTTTAGATTTTTTTGCATGTTTTTAGAAAAAAAAGTCTTCTGCGCATCTATCTGTCTCTTTCAGACTCTTGCCAACTTGCACTTAACTATACATCGGAGCAGAACGCTAAATAATTATTTTATTTGATTTTATGTTTAGATTACTTTATTTGCCTTTATCAACTGTAAAGGCTTCTAATTCTTTTACAAAGGCTAATAATAAAATAAACACAATTTTTGGGAAACATTTTCCACATTTATAATGTTTAAGCATTGTTGCTGAGAATTTAATAGGGTTAGTACGATCTAGGTTTTCTTTTGCAATATTTAATTTCCGTAAAGCTATTAACTTCTACCATCTTTATACACCTTTGGGATTAGCAGTGTTTAAGAATGAAGCAATATCTCTTTTTCCTACTAATACTTCCTAACTTGAAGAAAATCATTTGTTTCAAATAAAAAAAATACAATTAAAAGAAACATTTTATATGGTTTAAAACATTTTAATTTTTAAAACACTTTGCATTCAAGAACGGGCATTTATAATTTAATAATTTTTGTCGTTACATTTGTAGCGCAGACGTGTGTCGGCGTAGACCAGTTTCGCACAATAACTCATTCGTTCGCGCATAGTTTGCGTCCACTTTAAATTTGGAATCGTTAGCGTCCGCCGACGCGACGCATGCGCAAGATTTTTGACGCTAATTCGTTTAGGAGCCCCAAGTTTTTGGGGCCCGCGGCCGCAGCTAACAATTTTGGTATTTTCAAACTAAGAACACACCTCGATGCTTTTTATTTCGTGTTTTGTAGCACTTTTAGGGTATATAACAATTTAATTATAGTGTTGAATCTTTAGCGTTCATTCTTGAAAATTTTAATTGTAAAATATTTTACAAAAAATTTAATATTTACATTCTGTCAAAACTTACGATGACAAATAAAGTAGCGAAGGTATTATGCTGTGTTAATAAATAATACCACCGACAAACGAAGAATTCAGAAAAATAAGTTCATTTACACATTTGCATACTAAATATTTCTTAAAATACTCGCGTTATTGCTTTAATTTAGTTTAATGCGCGACTCTAAACCTGAAGTCTCGACTCGTTGTAATAAAGTTGAAATTTTATTATCAAGAATGACATGTACTGGATTACACGGAGCCGCGAAATATGTAAGATGAAATTATTACGATTTAATTGGTGCTTATACGAGTACAGTGGTGACAGCTAGTGGGAACATACCAAAAAAAAAATTTAATGTCTACTTTTTAGATTATTATACGAATTTAAACATCTCTATGATAATATTGTTATTTACTACACTTGTATTGGTATTAACTGTCTACGATTATTGGTATTAAATGTCAGTATGTGACGGTTTCAGTTGTAATTGCGGGTAAAAATACAATTAGTTACAAATACCTACATCTTCTACTAGCGCCATCTATCGATGTCTTGTGTGATGTGTTGTGTCGCGTCCTATAGATTTTACTGTCGCTGTTTAAGAAGTTTTACTTTAAAATATGTTTTCGTGCTTCTGAGGGCACATAGAGATATCGGACTCGGTTGGGCCGGTTGTTGTTATACTACGGTCGTATATTCAAATGGGGACGTTTGGGTTGTAATGTATAAAAACTTCAAACTTCTGGTTCTTCGCCTGAGTATGGTGTTAATGATGAAAAATAAATATTATTTCTTCTGAAATTTAACTAGTTATACGAAATTTTATAGAAATTTAAAAGAGAAATTTTGTATGAAGACTTAAATTACCCTTTTTATTTGCTTACAACGTTAAGTTTCGATTTTTCATTAATTTGCTTATAGAACTTATTAATAAAATAATGACACGGCTGATTTATCGCCTATCTAATTACTGTAGTATGAATATATAATTTCCTTTATGATTAATAGAGACAAGACTTGTATATTTAAACGTTCTACAAGTATGTATAAAGTATTATTTTAAGACCAAGGTGGTCGTTCGAGTGCTAGAAAAAATAACCGCGCGGCAAGTAAGAGAAATGGTTTTTAAACTAACAATTGGATGGAGTTTGGGAAAAAATTCTACCTGCGAATTGACCGGCCGCCTGGAATTTCTAAAGCATTTTATAGTTACTTTGTAATTTAAGTGAGACCCTCACATACTTATTATGTTAATAGCTCGGAATATAATAGTGTGGCCAATTTTTATTTATATTCTGTATCAATATAATAGCACAACTAAATTTAACCAGTGGTGCTGGTTTAAATGTTCAAATACTTCTTGTAATATGTTTTGAAATGTAATTTAGGCTTTATTTCTCATGAACATAAACCGATCAAATATAAACTTAGCCTGAAAAGTTATTTCTGTAGTAGTATATTCTTAATTTGAATATTTAAAATTTTTCACAAATAGGATGTTAAAATATTTTAAAAATACATTTCTTAGAAATTTCAAGTCTCGATTTGAAGATTTAAAAATAGAATTCCCTTAAAATATATTTTCAAAATTTTTAGAATTAAGTATATTTTTCAAAAATGGAATTTCAATCGGTTCTAATACTCGAATCATTATTGAGCCAGTAACGGAATATGACAGAGTGTAGTGAGAGAATGCGGCTGATTGGTCGGCAATAACTCATGGCGGTGTCAACGTAAGGTGGCCGGTTTGAACTCGTTATATGGATTAGCGTTAGGCGGCTTATACCAGCCTCTTAGGCTCGAACACCACTCGAACTAGTACTCAAATGCTGTGCCTTTACATTTGAAACCACAGAGCACTTGACACGTACATTTTAATGATTATGCGGTATGTGATGACAAAAAGAAAGATGAATTGATACTGTGCTAAATAAATGAATAGAAGATATTGTATAAAAACGAAAGTTGTAACTTGATTTTATGTGAGTTAAAACTTAAAATTCAAAATGATTAAATTAACATTTAAGCTTTTAACGGAAGAGTTATAATTTTGATTATAAAGTTAAATTATAAAAAAGATGGGCTAACTAGGCATTATGAAATGAATAATTTATTTGCGACAGCAAACTTTAATATAAGTTACTTGTCAATTTTAAATAATTGTGATATCTCTATAACTACAATTACTGTGTAATATCCGTGGAATGTATTGTATTAGATTCTATGGTAAACCATCAACGCAAGAACAACACTATGGTAAAGGTATAACCCATCACTAGCGCAAACTTGACAGTTGTTTTCGCGCATTTTTTTTGCTATGAAAAGCCGCGTTCAACAATAAATAAAATATAACAATGCTACGAAAACTAAATAATAGTATTATTTTGTTATTAATGCACAAATTAAAAACTTGATTGACGTCGATTAATAAGATTTAAAAGTATATCAAATGTCTTATTAAAATTAAATAGACATTAAGTAGTAAGGTACTTGCTAAATTTGCGCATACCGACAATTACAGATTATATAAACGCAGCTGAGCATAACTTGTATTCATTTGACTATTAGATACCTCTATCTGCAGATATCTATTATATACCCTTCATGAATATTAGCTATCAAACGTTACGTAACCCATATCGCCTGCATCGGTTACTCAAGCCTTATCTGTTTATATCTTTTATTTTGTACGTAACAGATTAATATAGTGCCTATCAAATAGGAATTTTGAAATTGTTACGCAGTTAACTTTTTTATCAATCATATTTTTTTGCGGCCAGTATTTTTAAATTGTAAGAGCTATTGAATGAAGAGAAGATAAATTGACTTCATTATTTTACTCTACCATGTGTACTACTTGAACTAAAGTTGTATGTTTGTCTTTTACCTTTTTTACCTATCTGTTCTAGCCAATACCTTGAAAAAATTCATTTAGCTTTTGGCTAAAATTATAGTGTAGGATTTTTCAGAAGGTCTAGACGATGTTTTATTTGCAGTATGTCAGGATTATCTCACCACTTTCAATTTTAATGAAATTATAACAATGAGTAACACGTCCGTTTATTCAAATCAGAGAAAGCAACAAGGAAAACTGTATCGGAATGAGTTTTTAGGTGAAATGGCAGTTCCGTTAAATCTCCTCTAAGTAAGATACAAGAAAAAACGTAAATAATTAACAATAATGAGAGAAACGTGTGGTACAACAATGGAACGCTCAGCAGGCGCATTAGGTAGCCTAATGTAACTCGAGCTCGTATCATATCAACGTTAGTTATGCAGACATTATGGTATTGCGTGCTGGTTGTACTACAGGCGAGGAACGATTAACGGTAAAAGTTGACAACTTATTTTAGTGCGCCATAGTTATTATTATTATGACTTATTTTTCTTAGTTCATTTATCACATAAGAAGTCCAAAAATTTCCAAGAAATATTTTGTGCGTATTTTAATACTTCATTTAGTACCTACTTATCTAATTTGTGATAATAATAACCGAAATAATTTATTAATAGAAATATTATAATAAAAAATAAATTAGAATAAAATAGATTGATACTTATTTTATTTTCAGGCAGCCATCAAACATAATACATTAAGTTCGTATATTTTTAACAAACTGCATTCAATCTAACAATAAAATAGTTTTGTAAAGCTCCTCGCCTCTCGCTGCCGAGGTGTCCAGTGCCCTAAGAGAAAGTAAATGCAATAAGTGACTTTCTCCACCTCCCAAAACCCGTACATCTGACATATTATGATGTATCCGTGCCATAATGAGCGTTAATGAAGGTCGTATAACCGAGTTCATTTGATGCTTTTAGTGCGTCCACAATATACGGTTTGAGATAATTTGAGCTTAAGAACCCGTTGACCATTTCATCGTCTTTTACTAATCGTTATATCATATATTGGGTTTTATAGCAGTCTATAAAAGATGGAGAGTTTTGATAATATTTCTCGAAGGAAATACTTTGGTATTTAATTATGACGTTAATGCTTAGTTAAATACACTCATTTTGGATTTGAGGTTGGTTTGATTGGCGGTATTGAGTGAGGCTTTGTTTAATAGACAGATTTTTATATATGTACATAGATTTCTTAAATTTCAGGCTCTGACAAGTCTTCTTATACTTCCTAATTCAACTCAATCCAGAAAACCTACTCTTTGAATAAATAAATTTGAATACACTTAAATGAAGATTTGAAGCTAATCCAACATGTCATTCCTAATTATTTATTTTGTCCCTTCCAGGTGTGAGTGACGATGTGCGAGCGGTGAAGTGAAGAGTGGCGCGATGTGGCGCGCATTGGTCTGCTTGCTGGTCGCTTCGGCGGCGGCCGAGCACGTGCGCGAGTTCACCGTCCGCGAGAACGCGCGCGCCGGCGCACTGGTCGGCCATCTTGGAGACGAGCTCCCCGATGCGGCCCCACCGTACACCATCGTCCCCGTCCCAGGCAGCGCCGTCAACGACGACCTCAAAATAGACCCCCACACAGGGGAAATACGCACCAGAGTCCCTCTCGATAGAGAGAACAGGGACCATTACGCTCTAGTCGCCATTCCCGCTAGCGGAGACAACATCCGCGTCGTCGTCAGAGTCTCTGACGAAAACGATAATGCTCCCACCTTTCCCACTCCAGTAATGAATGTAGAATTTTCAGAAAATACTCCCAGAGACGTTAAGAGGAAACTAAATCCGGCTAGGGACCAGGATTTGGGAGCGTTTAACACTCAGAGGTATAACATTATTTCGGGAAATACCGATAATGCGTTTAGGTTGTCTTCACATAGGGAAAGAGATGGTGTGTTGTATTTAGATCTGCAGATTAATGGATTCCTGGACAGGGAAACCACAGACCATTATGAATTGGTAATAGAAGCGTTAGATGGAGGAACCCCGCCATTGAGAGGTACCATGACTGTAAATATTACCATATTAGATGTAAATGATAATCCTCCAGTATTTGCGGAAAGTGTATATTCAGCTATGATACCAGAAAATGCAACAGTTGGGACGACTGTTTTGAAAGTATCTGCAACAGATTCTGATGCAGGAGAAAATGGTCTCATCGAATACTCGATAAATAGGCGGCAGAGTGATAAAGAGAACATGTTTAAAATAGATCCAGAAACAGGAGAGATAACTGTTAATAAAGCTTTAGATTTTGAGACCAAAGAACTCCATGAACTGGTCGTCGTTGCACGAGACAAAGGCGCTCAGCCATTGGAAACCACGGCGTTCGTGTCCATTCGCGTAACAGACGTTAACGATAATCAGCCAACGATAGACGTTATTTTTCTAAGTGATGACGCGACCCCTAAAATATCCGAATCAGCGCAGTTAGATGAATTCGTTGCTAGAATATCCGTTCATGATCCCGATTCGAAAACAGAATACTCTAACGTAAATGTTACTCTCAGTGGTGGTGATGGACACTTCGATTTGCGGACGCACGATAACATAATTTATTTAGTTGTAGTCGCGTTACCTTTAGATAGGGAGTCCCGTTCTACTTATACTCTTAACGTAGTCGCTACTGACAAAGGCTCGCCTCCTTTACATGCGTCGCGCATAATTAACCTTAAAGTGACAGATGTCAACGATAATCCTCCTGTTTTCTTGGAGAGCGTGTACAAAACCAGCGTCCCCGAAGCGGCGGCACCTGGTACGCCAGTTATTCAAGTGTCAGCTAGTGATGCGGATGAGGGTGAGAATTCGGAGATACGGTATTCGTTAGTTCCGACGCCGCAGTCGGATTGGTTTTCGATCGATGAGCGATCCGGTTTGGTTACGACGCGTTCCCGTGTTGATTGTGAGACGAATCCGATGCCGCGGTTGACGGTGGTGGCCAGCGACCGGGGCAACCCGCCGCTGACGTCCACGGCGACGTTGTTGGTGACAGTGTTGGATGTGAACGACAACGAACCGATCTTCGACCAGTCCTTCTACAACGTGTCCGTGCCGGAGAACGAAGCCGTCGGCAGCTGTATTTTAAAGGTGAGTGTTCCAAATATAATTCTAGGTTCAGGTTTTGTAGGTTTTTAAGCAATTTTGGGATCTAATAATTTAGTCACACTTTGCCTGATTTTGATTTGTGAACTATTATAAATCGTCATTTATTCCAGATGAATGGAATTAAACCATAACTGTGTTATAAAAGATAGCATGTAATAAAGCAGGTTCAAAACTAGCTGTTGATTGAGAATACATCGGTGCCAAATTCCTTGCCAGCATCTAGAGGTCATAAATGTTCATTGAACTACATAGCCAAACCGCATGATGGACTCCGATCGTAAACGATTAAAATTCTAACAGTCTTACACCTTGCTACCATAAAGACAGGTACTTCATTATATGAAATTAATATGCGTTCTTTGAACCGCGGTGCTGTTAGGTAATTAAAAATATCAATTTGGCCCAACAGTCGTAATGAATTAGAATCTGTTTCATTCGGTGAAAGTCTTCATGTAGCGTGACTGCTGTTAATTTGCAACATTCAGTTTAATTACTCATACGTCTTCGGCCAATCAGAAGCTTGGAACATCACAAAAATTTAATTGAAACAGATCGTATATCATATATAACGAGAGGCTATTTGTATCTGATCCGTGGGAACGGGAGGAAGTTCTACGCGAACGATATTTAGGTCGGTTTAATAACAAGTAGCGCGGCGCATTCAAATGTCGACTAATTATGCTAGAGTCATTCGCATTGTGGCCAGTTGTTGATACACTCGAGCTTACAAGCGCACACTTGGAGCTCATTTAATTAAAAGCCGCCTCGACTTTTAGTATTCCCTTTACTATAATAACATATGCTCGACTCTATTTATACTATTTGAGCGGCAGAGCGTGGCGCGGTCGCGCGCGGACAAAAGTAAATCCACTAAAATGTCAATAAATTGTCTGAATTTTATATATTAAAGCGCATACGAGTGTTCGCGCGCGCAATTTGTCTGGTTTCACATCTCGGGCGCGATAAGAGGTGACGCCAATGGGAACATTATCGAAGGAATCGGCCAATAAACATATTGTTCGGCCGTGTTCAATTAATATAAAACAAGCTGCATCAAGCGACCGGACAATTAGTCACTCTTGACAGATCAATTCCTCTTATCTCAATCCCCGCCCGCTCGCGAATTTGCTAAAAAACGTCGCAATTTTCATTAAACCTTATCGGTCGAATCCGGCGGAGAGTCATAACTTACGCGAGTTAATTCCTCTTTAATATATTCCACTGATATGAGGCACATAGTCATAAGTGCAGGGTATAAATCTATCGAGTGGAGTGATGCGAGTTTGGGCGTGCGGTGTGCGCATCGCAAATTACGATCTAAATTGAAAATTAAACAGTGCGCGCTTGCAGGGCAAGTGACGGCGCGCCCGCGGCGTGCCCGCGCCGTCCGGCCCGGCGACGCGTGCCGGACCGGCTGTCAATACTGACAGAATGTACATTATTGTATCTGCTATTGTAATACAATCTTATACGGTAGAGATTCACATTCATACATAAGTTAACTCAAATGCACAAATATGTGTACATGTGTCTCCTTCCTAAGCCTTAGATAGGGAATGGAATTGGGCAAGCTTGTGTGCTGCGAATGCTGCTATTACGCATGACTGCGTATCTTTACTAACATTATTTACAATTTACTATGTCTGCACCTTGGTGCAATGGTGTAAAGGAAGAGTACATACTAATGTTCAGATGACAATTTTTATAGGCAAAAAATTAAATTTTTCCCAAGTTATATTGAAAGTCCCAGTCGCCAAATAACGGCGCGAACCGGTACGGCGCCGCGGACGGAACGTGTGAAAATCCTACGTCTATCGCCGGCCCGCGCCACATGCGTTCATTCTCCAATGATATCCGAGACGGATTGCGAAATTAATGTGAACTCTCGCTAGTCTCGCTACGATACGTCGAATTATCTGCAGCGATGTGCTTTATTTTACTTTCGCGAATAATGCGATGCCATTTAAAACCTCCCTTTGAACATTCATTTGTTTTTACAAAGATACACGTACGAGTTGAAGCACGATGATCGCATTCCTTTTTTAAATTTACTTTTAAGGAGGCATTTATGGGTAGAGTTTATTGCGCCTAGCTACCGTTAAATGTGGTTAAATGCTTCAAAGTTGCCGACAAAAAGACGAATTAAATACGCTGGTATCGTTTCAGAATATCACAGTTTACGTACCTACATAATTTATTTGGAATGTTTGTCAGTGCGACAATACAAATGTATTTTTATGTACCGTTGATAAGATCGATGAGATCAGCTTCGATTTTTAAGTTGATTATTTTTTTATTATAACATAGTTATTGTGTACCGAAAGACAACAATGACAGATTGCGGAACAAGAACAGTAAAGGTATCCTATTCAAGGTTTGTCACAGATGTCTTTAAAAAACACTTAAAATATTTTTTCCTTTTTTGATGAAGATTCTTCTGTTGAATTCCGAAGGTCATAGGCTTGTCGAGGAAGAGAAAGGGAGGTTGCCTACTCCCATATTCATATTATGCCTTCCAGTATACCATTTTTAATACCATTTTTTCCTCTCATATCAGAAGTTGTGTAAACCCATGTCGAAGGTTCGCCCAACTTCCGAACACATCACTACTGTAAGTCTTATAAAGAATAAAATATTTTAAATGAATTTAAGTTGAGAGAGAGTGAGATAGATAGACAGAGCAGGACAGACATAGACCCACGCACCAATATTCTTCCTTCTCAACATCGTACTCGTAATATTCCAGACGATTCAGGTGCTCTGCAGACAGTCACAGAGATCATTAACAGCCGAATGGTCCATGTAAGGCTCCCCCATAAAAACTATACTAGTTGTTTTTCTTGAATGAATGCAGCATCCAAATGGGTCGGTAACTGCGAGCGGTATTGTGCGGTAGATAAGGAACTCTGGATTGTTGATCGGCGAGCTGATACGGCGATTGCGGTACTGGCCGCGTCTGCTTATTAGCTAGCTAGCCGATCTTTAGCCGACATGTAGTTTTGCTAATGTGTAAGCAACGAATAAATTTGCATGACGTTAAACAGTTTTGTCTGTGAATACTCCAAAATTGACTATATTATGATATTATTGTTTTCTTGGCTTTTACCTTCTTTTCGTAGTAACTACTAAGTCATTATGACATGAAGCTGTTAGATCAAGCAAGCAAGCAAGCTAATAAAACGTGAACTTAAATATATGAAGAAACTTACTAATTGTAAAAACCTAAAATGAAGTGAAGTCAGTATGTAAAACAGTACCTTCAAACGAAATTCCAATGAAATCCAGGATCGAATTTACTAAAACAGAAGGGAGGATTTTATTATAATTTTACATAACATTTAAATAATTTAAGCAAACGCATATTTGCTTTAAAGTAGTGTAAAGTAAAGAGTTTCGTTACTTAAACGAATATCTTCAATAACGATAACATGCGGCGGCCATCTTGGATACCGTTGCCATGGTTACCGCTTGATCGCGTGCGTAGGCAGTGTGCAAATCGGCATTTTTGTAACCCGTCACTTGCTAAACCTTGTGTTTTTGTTTTTTTAACAAAGATAATTAAAAACAGGATTAGATATTTCGCTTTATACAGGATTATTGGGAGCGTGGTCATTATACCTACGTCCAAGATTTAATCACCAATGATAGTCGGGCTAATTACATACAAATTTTATTCGTTCGCCGCCGAAAGGATGAAATTTAGCAGTCTGATTATGGAAGGGCAGTCGTAAATGTAATGGCGCGTAATTTTACGTTTGGCGGGCTGCGGTTTCAAACGGACAGATCTCGCTTGATGGGCCCAACGTTCTCCGGTTATAACACTGAGCAAATGAGCAATAAAATCTTTGAGTTCTATCGAATACAATTTGCATACGTTGCATGTCAAAGAAACTTAAAGCAGAAAAAGTAGAGAAAAATACAGAATGTGGTTCTTTGCATAATTATACGGTGATCCCGTTGCCTTGAACGGAATTATATGGGAAATGTGTTTAATGGCGGTGGTGTTGTGCACACTAATCTTCTGTAACGTGTGACATTAGTGTAGGTAAGATAATTTGACGAATGACAGGTTTCGCTTGCGATAACATCATAGCCAGCATCGAATTACTTAATCTATTCGTGAGTGCTCTTCAATAAATTGGTCTAGCAAAGCTTAAATAGTCGTAAACACCCGGGGACACGTTCTCTTATGGTTCTCAGTCACGCGATTGTTAATGATGTAACTCAGCGGATTTATGAGGCCGAACGCAGACAAACCATTGCCTTTTAGATCGATTTAGAAAAAAAACCCGATGACATTAGGGTCTTATCGTTCGCCAACTTTTTGCACGATCTATAAAAAATTAAATTCAGAACGCGACGTCACTTCTCCATTGGCGCGTACTGTTGACAGTTTATTTTTTTAAAACAGACAGCATATTGGCTTTTAAGCGTTCTTATTTTAAAAATTAACATGAATGTGCAACTAAAGGTTTCTTTATGATATTTATTTTATACTCATTATGTAAATTCAATTGGTCTGTTTACTTCGTGATACCTACTTGAGTTTCGTTTTCTCTTTTGATATCGCCCACTGTTAAATTATGTGCAAGATGCAGCGAAAAGTGAACGCACGCGAATGCATCCATTACGACAGATTAATTAATGGAAGAATAGTAATGTAACGTGCATTAAAATGATTGTTTTATCGGATCGCCGATGATTCTGAGTGATTCACGGCTCATTTGCGTCGTGTTGCCGTTTAGTTGATTAAATTTATGAGATTCTTTTGATTCCCACGTTACGTATTGGTATAATTTAACACAACGTCTGATATTTGAGGCACAATATAAAAGAGGTAGTATTATTTTTAATTTAAATAACTAATCCTTCATAAGAGTGCAATAAATAAAGAAACTTAGTACCTACATTGCGCTTTAAATATAGATGAGTTGTCTTTACCATAAAGTCATTTACAAGTAATTTGGCAAGAGTCTGAAAGAGGCATTCGATGCGCAGAAGTCGTATTGCTCTGCTTTTTGTTCTGCGCATCTACCTGTCTCTTTCAAATTCTTGCCAAGTTACATGTTAGGTACTGTCTTTACTACAATTATGAAGAATTCTTAACTATGCTCGAATATAAAGTCTTACTATACATGTTCCGTCGCCTTAAATAAAAACTTCAATAGAGCTCTGTCAGTACATGTCTGCATGTGATCAATAAAACTTTACTGGTTTTTGTTGCGTATTGTATGCAATATGCATGCATCCGTTGCGTGCATCGTGCGCATGAAGTTAGTACCGACATGCCAGAGTGAAGGCTGTTGGTCACTAGTCGACATATCTAAAACCTTGGAGAGGTAGACCAAATCAGCCCTTTAAAAAAAGGTTGTGGTCACCCTTCCGAAAATCGGTTGGATTGAACGATCATGATCATTAACACTCATGGACGACTTCTGATTATTGTTTGATTCACTGTATTCATTTTTATTACATGAAGGCACAGGGTGTATTATCATCAGCCTATTGACATAGTAGTTCCGTGAAAGTATGACGTCACCAATCTGTCACAAATCGTGCATTAGACAATTAGAGAATTACGTGTGTCCAAGTGAATATGGAAAATCTTCTCATAAAATATCAAGTAAAATACACTTATAAAACCTCTACAAGAGGATTCGCTCATTACACGTTTGAAGAATCAATCTTGGTGTCACGTCTCGGATGTCATTTTGCAGGCCATTGTGATATGGTTTCAATGCCCCCATGTGCAAGTGCGAGCGAGATAGCTACAGCCACTCCCTATACCGCACCCTGTTATTGTAAGTAAACGAATCGACAACAAATTAACAGCTTTAAATCGATTGAAGGAGTTACGAAGAATAACTACATGTCATGTTCCTTGACAAAGCTGTCCAATTAATAGTGTCCTTGTTTCAATTTATAGAACATGTATGAAGTCTTACTTTTTAGAGTTCCGTACCTAATGGGTAAAAATGGGACCTTATTACAAAGTCTTCGCCATTTGTCTGTCTGTCAGTGGGCTGTATCTCGTGAATCGTGATAGCTAGATAATTGAAATTTTCACACAGGAACCCTTCGTAAGCAGCTCCGACTCGCACTTGGCCGATTTTATTTTATTTGTTTAAGTCTATGACTGGCCTGAGTCTGTGAATTCTATTAAGTCTTTTACAAAGCTCAAAATTACTAATGATAACAATATTATCTTACAACTGACATACAAACGAATTGAATATTTATTTAACTAACATAAAAACTCAAATGAATGCGTAACACGAAACGTTTATTACTTATTATTCATATTTAAATCAGTTGCCATATTGAAAAAAATTATCGTCCGCCAGTTATTATTGATATGATCTCGCGTCTACATATTACATTACCCACAGATAAAATATGTTCACGAGATTATTCCAGCTTAATTTATTGGTAGGCTAAATAAAGAAAAAAGCGAATTGTCGATTGCTTACAATGCACGGCCCGGGTTTGGAGGTACGATGTAATTACCTGCGCCCACGAGCCCATATCTTTAAACGTACTAGCTTAAATGCGCCTTTGTCCTCACAAAAATATCATTACTTAGAGAATATTCCTAAGACCCGGTTTTAAATTTTTCGCAATGAATTTATCTGACTGTTCTTGTCCAAAAATTGAAAGATTTTATTTTAATTTGTAATATTTATTATTTGGTTGGTTGGTAAAACTGCTTCCTATTAAATACAAAGTACAAGTTTAATATAGTGTTTAAGTTTTACACCTACATTAGCTTCTCAAATAGAAATTATGAATTATCTTCGTTTTATGGGACAACAGACCACCAGATGCTATGGCTAACCGCCACCCATTGGCATTCATATCAAACGTAAGACCACTGCGCTTGCTGACCACAAAGATACGAATCTTTGGTTTTATTTTTAATTGACTCGCATTGATCATATATAATAGTTTTGAATCCTTCGCTTTATTTCATAAAAATGTAGTAGGTACATGTTCACCCCCTAGGGGATAAAAACTACCCATGTCCTTCCTAGGGTCTCGAAGTATCTTCATGCTAAATTTACTCGTAAATAAAATCTACCCAGTAGTTTCGAAGCCTATTCATTCCAAATAAACAATCAAATCTTTACTTCTATATTAGTATAGAAGTACGTATAGATAAATACGATAGACATTAACAGGCGATAGAACGACCAACAGAAGTCATATTGTTCATCTGTTATTCATAGCTTACGACAAGCAGTCCAAATTGGCTCTCACAAGCGACGATCGCTTTAAATATTGTATAGCAACAAAGAATACCTAATCCACTCTCACAGTGCGAGCTCCCGGCACCGAGAGATGACTCAAACTCTCGAACTAAGTGCACATTAAAAATAAATTTGTAGACAAGCTGTTTAAGGTCTTGATCTCGTGAGCGTTTAAGATTGAAGTGAGTAATGATCGTTTTGATTGCAATCTTTTATGTGGGCATCTACTTCTTAATGCGTTTTTCTTATTGATCCATTGTGCACGAGTTTATTTATCACAAGAGCATATGTGGTTTCTTGTAACGTACATAATATGATATCCTCCTCGTTGCGGATACGATCGTTTTGCTAATTATCAGGATGAATGCTCGGCGCTGCACGTCAGGTGTCCACTCAGCCATCTAGAGACCATAATCGGGACTCGTTTGCTGGTTTGCAAAAAAACCTAGTCACTACGATATATGCAGACGTTGAGTGGCCGCTCCTAGCGCAATATTGACAGTAATGAAAGTATTATCATCGCAAAACCCCGGCAAAGAGAACACGCGAAGCCGTTTTGTACCGATGTTGCTACGGTAGCGCGCACGCAAAATTCTCGATGCAATATGGTAATGACAATATCGTAAGATGCCATCAGGGTTGCCAGGTCTATTTGTGGGCACCTGACGTCAAGGACGAAACGGAATGCTCACAGCGATCACTTTTGATAATCTGTGGAAATCGATAGCATCCCGGCGCCTTATAGGTAGGTACACTGTGTTTCTCTGCTGTTAGCTATACTGTGCTTCGAAAATACGCGTAGGTGGAGGTTTTGAATCAATTTGTGGCTTATAATGAATTAATATTAGCAACCAAATTTGCAATAAGTGATTTTGAATAATTTACTGTTAATGTGAAGTCATGATTTAACTATTGCATAAACCGATACCTACCTGTAAAAAATATGAAAAAATATTTTGGGAATTAAACTGAACACAAAATAAATGTTGTTTAGTGTGAATTGGCATCCCTCGATATATGGTAATGACACCGATGTTTGCTCTGCGGGGCACGGTGAGCTACTGTCTCATGCCAACAAATTGTGTCATGTCGGCATATTTTAGGGGCCGGCTTAAGAATATACCTATATTACAGTAATTACCAGTAGATTTGTTTGTTTGTCTCTTTTTTTCCTTTTGGATATATTATTGCTCATGTCTATGGGCGACGCCAGATCTTTACTATCCGGTTATTGTTAAAGTTTGTCAGCTATTTACACGTTCACTATCCGGTAAACCCTCAGCTAGCTGGTCAGCTATTAACAAAAATAGTTAAAGCCATATTTGACAAGCTTGGCCTTTATAATATAAGAAACATGCTATTATTTCCATAATTTTAATCCCAAATGTCAAGAGGATTGTGATATCACGACAAACCATAGGGTTTAGCAGCTAGCAGATAGCTGCTAGTTACAGAATTTCTCAGTAATAAAAGTTCAATACACAAGTATCAATTTAACGATATCGTATCACTTCCACTGACAGGAAGGCATATAAAAATAAACGAAGCATGTTGCAGTAACAACATTTTTTTAATATAAAATCGATCAGTCACAGTAATGTCACCACAACAGTGTATTTTCTTTCAACGAGATATGTATATGTGGGCGGCAAAAACCACACGCGGGCTAGTACACTGCACTTTATGCCCAACTGTCCAACGCAGGCTTGCTTCGCAATTTTTTGCTATACATCTGCACAATGTATGTAGCAATTAAACAAAATGTCGCTCTCCGTGAATATTCGCTGCTTTGTGAGAGTTAATTCTGTGTGAAATAAAATGAATCCGATTTAAGCCCCAGTGTGCTTGATCGATTATGATCGCTCCTCTCATTTATTTACGTTATGTTTCAAGTTTTATGCTCGCTGGTTCTGGATAAGTCTGAGAACTTATTGATATCTTCGTTCGTTTTTTGTGTCTAGAACGGTAATGGGTTTTTGTGCCAGATGAGTAATTCGGTATCACATTACCATAAGCATGCAAGTCAATACAGGAGTATCGAATATGATATACTAGCTGACCCGGCGAACTTCGTACCGCCTAAAAGTCAATGAATGTTGTGTTAACTAAAAGTAGTTGAACTAATTTAGGCTTTGATGAACGTAATACAGTGATACAAAGTAAATTATCAATATACATAGATAAAAGTACTTTATTATGATGAATAACATATACAGAAAGAATATTAAAATAAAAAAAAAACAAAATAAAGTACTTCAAACACGTGTCAGCAAAAAAATATTGAATTAAACTATTTTGTGCAGCATGAGATAAATGCCATTTTTAACCCCCGACACAATATGTTTTCATATATGTTTGAAAATCGGTTGAGCCGTTTAATAGATGTGGGGGGTGAATGCGAGGAAGAGTTGTCACTCTATCTCTTTGTGGCGTCATAGCTCCCCAACGGATGAAGCGTTTTCAATTTAGTTTCTTTGTATTAAAGGTGACTTACGGGCGTGTGTTTTTAGATATGTTTGATGAAAATCGGTTGAGCCGTTTAAAAGTTGTTGGGGGGTGAAAGCGAGGAAGAATTGTCACTCTGTCTCTTTGTGGCATCACAGCTCCGAACGGATGAAGCGATTTCAGTTTACTTTTTAAATGTTTGTGTTTGGGGTTTTGTAATGTATTGAGTTTTTTGTTGTTTTTGTCAGACGCAAGAACAAATAAAGCGAATGGTTTGCCGACACGTGAAAATGCCACATACAATTTAACAAT
>DWKA01000118.1:0-22356 GCA_018249155.1 Panoquina ocola ocola
GTGCAATCCTATTGGTTAATATTTATCCGTTTCTCCGCTCCGCAGCCTCGCTCCGCTCCAATGGACAGGCAGCCTTAACGTGATATTTGCATAGAAATCGTTTTTCGTTTTTTTTTTTAATATTACAAAAAAATGCCTTAGGTTAACTACTATAGATAAACTATTATTACTCGGTAAAACATCTCTTTTTGGCAAGTTTTTCATAAATTTAATTTAATTTGATAGTTATTCCATTTGGTACCCATTTTTAAAAAAACTTATTTGTGTAATTATATTTTGATAATGTTGTTGTTGAGCGCTTATAATAATAATGTGCTCTGTTGATGTGCAAGTTATGGGTGTAACATAACTAGGTATTTACTTATGAATAAATATGTGATTATTTAATATAAAATGTATTTTTTTAATCTTTCAAAGAATCCATATACCCCTCCAAAATCAGATTGTATAACGATAATAATTTTATTTCGAAATTCGAAATTGGAAATCCCGGGAGATAAAAAAGAACATTAAGTTCTAAATTCGTATATTGTTTACAGTTTATAAAAGTTTTAAAATACAGATTAGAAAACCAAAATGATTGCTAAAGCAATAATTAGTATGCACGTGAGACAGCAGTAGAATTGACAGCAGGCCTGGTAGAAACAGTTGACGAAGCGGCTTGTTAGCGAGCTCTTTGGTTTACTGAAAAATAAGTTGTTTTTAAACAAGGAAGCTATAATTAGATTGGAATGTGCACGGGGAGCGAAAAAACGGTCCGAATTAGATAGTCAACGGAGGGGCATTGAAGGATGGCACTGCCCCTCCGTTGTGCTATCTTACTGCCCAAAACTTGAATTTGCTCACTATCGAATGGTTTTGAACCTTATTGCAACGATGAAGAATTCAATTTAGAACGTATAAATTCCTTCCGTGCACAGTCCATATAAAGTCCTTGCTGCCATCTATGAGGATAATTCAAATCAATAATGTGAGCTGAAAGTCTTGCCTCTAAATTAGAAGAAGTCAGATGCATCACTTATAAGTTATCTCAACTTATGCTACTTTGCTCTACAAATTATTTAATTTTAATAAAAGTCTGATTTTAGAAACTAAATAGGTGATACGAAATAAATATCATTGTGTATTTATAATATTAGGTACATAATATAACCAACTTGGGTTTAAATAATAAATCCAATGCGTGTATTGTGACAGTATTCATGAATAAGTTTACGATTTCAAACGTGACACAATTTCGTATACCGTCGTACGAAACAATCTTGCTTGTAATTAAAGGAAGCCGAGGAGAAACGTTTTAAACGTGTTAAATACCGTCTACGCCATCGAGCATAATTATAATCAAATAGAGTAGTAATGTGAGCTAGAAAACTCTGAGTTATTTGTCACTGATAAATGACAATTTTAAACAGTTCCGCAATAAGTGATCAAGTGAACTGCGTATCGGCCATTCAGAGCGAAGTGAACTGTGTGTCGGCCAATCAGAGCACAGCGACCGGCGCAATATTTTGGCGTAATTTGTTTTCAAACAAAACATATAATAATACCGCTCTATTGGTCATATGCTCGATGTCTACGCTTACTGCAAATCTTCACAAGATTGTACATATTCTACAAAGCTAACAACAAAATGTTTTGTCAAATATTATTGCGATTCGTATTCAAATACGAAGCGATCGTGTTGATAAAAAAATAGCTGACAAAAAGAAATTGAATTGCGAATACATTTACGCGTCAAAAATGTACGATATTCATTCTTATCCAATGAAATATGTTTAAAGGCTTTTATATTTCTCACAATTCCTACGACATTTTTATATACAGAACCTATTCAGAGAATGGTGTTTAAATAGGTTTCTTATAGTGATCATCACAATCCACATCCCACAGCTGGGCTCGGGTCTCCTCTAACCCAGGCACGTATACAGGCTATGAGCCACGCTGGCCAATCATGGATTAGCAGACCATACACCATTGAGATAATTAAGGGAACACTCAGGTGTGCAACTCCCACACGATATTTTACTTAACAAAAGCAAGGGATAATTAATTTCTAATGAACCCGTTTCTAGCTGACTCTTCCATTTTGCAAGTGAAACATGTAGCGTTTAACAGCGAATATTACTCGTAGGTTAATAGCGTATCAGCGAAACACGTTTTCATTTTGCAAGAGGTACCAGTATACTATCACTACATAGTATAAAACAAAGTCGCTTTTTCTGTCCATTTTTACGCTTAAATCACTAAATCTTTAAAACTACGTAACGGATTTAGATGCAGTTTTTTAATAGATAGAGTGATTGAAGAGGAAGGTTTATATGTATAATTTATTATACTTTATGTAGATTAGTAGACATGCAATTTTTTCCCGAAGCGAAGCGAGGGCGGGCAGCAAGTTAATAATAACTTCACGTGACACAAACTTCACAAACTTCGTAAACGGGTTGATTGCTTTCTTTTTCCCTTGAAAAATTATGTACTTTTGGTATACAGAAATTTATGGACTTTTATTTATATTTAACTTTTCATTAATTTTCAACGATGATTAAAACGTTAAAAGATAAAGAAGTGTGCCTTGACTCCTACAAGTTACAGGTATAATTTTTCGATCTAGCTTAAGGCTTCTATCAAAAAGAAAAAGGAAAAATTTACTTTATTTTCATGTTGAAAAATTACTTTATTTTCATAATATTATAGCTAGCTGACCAGGCGAATGTTGTTCCGCGGCAGTACAGAATCTCGACAACAGCGCCACCTATTGGATTCAAAACTATCCTATATTTCAAGTTGGATCAAAATGCGTAGGTGTGCAAAATTTGATTAAAATCAAAGTATTTTAGGAGTCCATCGCGGACAAACATCGTGACACGTAATTTATATAATTATGCATATTAAGAGATGGGAGACCCAAGCCCAGCAGTGGGATGAGATAGGTTGTAATGATGATGACTATATTAAGTTAGATACTTACACAAAGTCAACACTATCACTATACTTAGTTGTTGAGTATAAGTCTTCTATCACCTCACGTATCCCTGATTTCCCTGGTACGATTGGGGTCAGTATTACGGGCCACCTCAAAACAGCAAGTCAAGACAACGTTCCTCCAGCTAGGAATATATTAAATTATGATAATATTACAACGTAGAAGCCTTTCAAGTGCTAAGACGAGAACGCTGTTCATTACTTTGTGGCAACGCTACACACATGGCTCTAAAGAGAATATTTAAGTTGGTAACTTTGTGAAATCCTCTGATTCAGAAACGGTGTTAACATATTTTATTTAAATTATATGTTTCGAGAACAAAGGAGACAACTGTTACAATTGAAATTACAAAGTGTTTGTGCATTGTTAAAATATTTATAAAGTACGTAACTATAAACGATGTTGAAGCTATTTAAAATACGGCCTGTAATATCTAAATTGAAGTCAGTCAAAGTGAAGAATCTTGTGATAGCGTTCGTGATAATTTTATTGATAGTATACACATTTACGTGTTTATGGATTCAAAAACATAAAATACACACATCGACAGTTAATTTGCAAAATGTTATTGTGCATTTGGATTTGAAAGGATCGCCGCCTAAATTGTCTTACTTAAAGACTTTACTGCCGATGTTGAAGAGTTTAGGCGCTACGGGATTCCTCATGGAGTACGAAGACATGTTTCCGTATGATGGGAGGCTAGTGAATATAAGTGCAAGGAACCGGTATAAAAAGTCAGAGGTCAGTGTTATCAGAACTATAATATGCTATTTTATTACACCCCATATAGATTGGCAGACTTCTGTCGCGAACGCGAATCAAAATGAAGGTAGTAATAATAAATCGAACTTAATGAGGGTATAAAAATAATTATTTGACGGTCAGTACAGAATATTAAAGATAATGTGGGTATGCCGTCGGCGGACACATTCATTCTGAGACGTGTCGCGGCCGGTACCAGTTCGGTGAGTGAAATTATTATTGTCTATCAGTGCATGCATTATCAGATTATAATTTGTGTGTATCAGCTACCCATGCGTGGGCCGGTCTGTCTGCGGACAGTATTCAGAATCAGATATCAGTTTGACCAGTACCAGAATCAGATCAGTTTGCGAGGCTTGGGGTGGCTATAGGGGAGGTTGGAGGCCACGTTGGGGACCAGCCCCCATGTACCAGCACATCAGTATCAGTGTATCAGTTTAATCAGAGATCAATCAGGTTGAACCAGCCCTGATTGATATGGCTCAGTAAGGAGCATAGAACAGTTTAAATCTATGGCGTGTATTATGTATAGAATCAGGATTCCCGCCGTGTACCTTCTTTCTAGGTTATTCGGCGACAAGTATTTTATATTCTATGGTATTGGTGTCTATGTAATTAAAAAGGAATAAAGTTAGTCTATGATCAACCACCGCACTCGTTTTATTAGGTTATGGGCCCAGTCCCGCATTTCTTAATAAAATTCGGTTTCTTTGCAAGTATTAGTGTCTTGAAAGTAAAAAATGTCGACGTCGGGCTACCTAGTTAATGTACCGAAACTCAAAGGTCGCGAAAATTATGACGATTGGGCGTTCGCGGCAAGCAATTTCATGCTACTTGAGGGAATTGACTTGGATAACCTAGCCGGTGAATTAAGTGAAAACGAAACGAAGAAAGCTAAAGCAAAACTCGTGATGACTATTGACTCTTCATTATACGTGCACATCAAAAATGAGTCTACAGTAAAAGGTGTATGGGATAAATTGAAGAAATTGTTCGATGACAAAGGATATCAACGAAAAATCAGTTTGCTTCGAACATTAATTTCAATCCGCCTTGAAAACAGCGAATCCATGACAGCCTACGTGTCTCAAATGGTTGAAACGGCACAGAAATTGAAGGGTACAGGTTTTGAGATCACGGATGAGTGGATTGGCTCATTACTTTTGGCTGGACTGCCAGATAAGTTTTCACCGATGATAATGGCGATCGAGCATTCGGGTATCGCCATTAGCGCTGACGTCATTAAGACAAAATTACTGGACATGTGTGAAGAGGTTGGCACTACTGGAACGGACTCTGCATTTTGGTCAAAACAGCGGTGGAAAGGTGGCAACACTGGCAACACTAACCGCAATGTCAATATCAAATCACAGACGTCAATGCCAAATAATGACAATTCTACCAGTAAGCAAATAAAATGTTACAATTGCAAGAAAATTGGTCATTTTCGTAATAAATGCCCCGAATTAAAACCAAAGAAAACTTTAAATGCATTCAGTGCAGCATTTTTCAACGGAAACTTTAGTACAGAAGACTGGTACGTCGACTCGGGCGCAAGCGCACACATGACATCTAAATGCGAATGTTTACTACGAACCAGACCAGTGGTAGGAAATAAAGAAATAGTAGTTGCGAATCAAATGACTGTGCCTGTTGTTAGTGTTGGCGAGACACAGATAACAACGATTGTTAACGGTTCTCAGCATGATGTGATTGTGAAGAATGTGTTGTATATACCGAAACTTACGACAAACTTACTGTCGGTAAGCAAGTTAATAGAAAATGGCAACAGAGTTACCTTCAAGAAGGAAGTTTGCTTGATCAGTAATCAAGATAATGAGCTTGTTGGTGTTGCTAATTTAACTAATGGAGTGTATAAGTTACAAATTCAAAAATCCGAGAACTTGTTATCGGCTATGAGTGCTATGACGATGTGGCATAGACGGTTAGGACATATAAACAGTAAGTCCTTAGAAAAAATGAAAGATGGTGCTGTGGAAGGAGTTTCTTTTGACAAGAAAGCTGATATCCGGATCCAGAACTGTGAAGTGTGCTGCGAAGGAAAACAGGCGCGTTTTCCTTTCCCATCCGCCAATCATAGAAGAGATATATTACTGGAAGTAATACATTCAGATTTATGCGGGCCGATGGAGACTAAATCAATTGGTCAGGCAAAGTACTTTCTTCTGTTCGTGGATGATGCCAGCAGAATGACTTATGTCTACTTCTTGAAGGAAAAGAACCAGGTGCTCCAGCATTTCAAAGAATTTCGTGTTATGGTTGAGAATCAAACAGGAAACAAGATTAAAACCCTGAGAACTGATAACGGGGGTGAGTTTTGTTCACAAGACATGGAACATTTCTTAAAGCAAGTAGGAATTGTTCATCAGAAGACCAACCCTCATACACCGGAACAAAATGGACTCTCAGAGAGGTTCAACAGAACAGTAGTTGAACGGGCCAGATGTTTACTGTTTGAAGAAGATCTCAACAAAAGTTTTTGGGCAGAGGCAGTAAATACTGCTGTGTACCTCATAAACAGAACACCAGCTGCTAGTTTAGGCATGATGACACCATTTGAGAAATGGACAGGCAGGAAGCCAGACCTTAGCCATGTAAGAATATTCGGCAGTAAAGTAATGGTTCATGTTCCTAAAGTGAAAAGACATAAATGGGATAAAAAGGCTGATAAACTGATATTAGTTGGATATCAGGATAATGTAAAAGGATACAGATTATATAACCCAAAGACTAGGAAGATAACTACGAGCAGGGATGTGATTATTATAGAAAATGAAAAATCAAGCAAAGCTCAGATAGTAGTAAATAATAAGGAGGAAGAAGAAAAGTCAGTGAAAGAAGTTGAATCAGAGGTAGAAGTGAGCTCAGAGATAGAAGAAAGTTTGACAGAAAATTCAGTTTTGGATGTTAATGATCCTACATACATCTGTGACTCGTCAAGTTCCCAAGATGATTCATATCAATCAATACATGACGGCGATAATGAGTCCACTTTAGAGGAAGACCAAATCTTGAAGTTAGGTAAGCGACAAAGAAAGCCAGTTGAGAGATATGGTTTGAATACTTTGTGTATTCTTGATGAGCTGAAATCATGTGGTGAAGAACTCAGCTATGAATCTGCAATGAATGGACCGGAAAAGGCACAGTGGGAGCAGGCAATGACTGAGGAACTGAAGGCTTTTGATGACAATCAAGCATGGGAATTTGTTGACAGGAAGGAAGCAGATAGAGTGGTGCAATGTAAGTGGGTTTTTAAGAAAAAGTTTGAATGTGATAATAAAGTGCGATATAGGGCTAGACTGGTCGCAAAAGGTTTTACTCAAAAAGAAGGTGTGGACTACACAGAGACATATTCACCAGTGCTACGTTATTCTACTTTAAGACTTTTATTTGCTTTAAGTGTGAAACTCAACCTTAAGATAACTCATTTAGATGTCACTACAGCGTTCCTTAATGGTTACCTTAATGAAAATGTATACATGCAAGCTCCTCCTAAACTAATCTGTAAAGAAAATTGTGTTCTTAAATTAAAGCGTGCAATTTATGGGTTGAAACAATCAGCCAGGGCTTGGAATATAAGGGTAAATGATTGTTTAATAAATTGTAAATTTATAAAGTCAAAATTAGAACCATGTTTATATGTTAAAAAATGTAAAGATGATCTAATTGTAATAGCTATTTTTGTCGATGACTTTTTTATTTTTTCAAATAGTAATAATATGGTAAACGAGATTAAGACTGAACTCATGCAAAAATTCAAAATTAAGGATTTAGGGCAGTTAAAACAATGTTTAGGAATTAGAGTAAAAATGTATGAAAATGGCAGTATTTCCTTAGATCAATCACAATTTGTAGATCATATTTTAAATAAATTTAATATGTCAAATTGTAATATTGTTGACACCCCTATTGAGAGCAATTTAAAACTTGATAAAAGTGTAGAAGTAAGTACACAGTACCCTTATCAAGTGTTAATAGGAAGCTTAATGTACTTAAGTGTGTTAACTCGACCTGACATTGCTTACAGTGTGAGTTTTTTAAGCCAATATAATAATACTTACTCACATATTCATTGGCAACATGCCAAAAGGATCTTGAGATATTTGCAAAAAACCAAATCTTATGGACTAATGTTTACCAATGATAACTTAAACCTAGAAGGTTTTGTTGATGCCGATTGGGCATCTAATATTGTAGACAGAAAATCCTATACGGGTTTCCTATTTAAGTTTTCAGGATCTGTTATATCATATGAATGTAAGAAACAACAGACAGTAGCTCTGTCCAGTACAGAAGCCGAATATATGGCGATAACTGAGGCTTGTAAGGAGGCTATATATTTAAAAAACTTATTAAATGAGATTGTCAATTTTTGTAACTATACAATAACATTGTACAATGATAATCAAGGTGCTCAGAAGTTGACAGAAAACCCAGTGTTTCATAAAAGAACTAAGCACATTGATGTGCGTCATCATTTTGTTAGAGAAGCAGTGGCTAACAAAATTATAAAAGTAGCTTATCTGCCAACATCTGAGATGCCTGCAGACCTTCTAACAAAAGGTTTGAGTAGCGTAAAACATAAATATTTTGTTAAAAAAATAGGTATTCATAGTATTGTATAAAAATAGTATAAAATATGATAAGTTTATTATGCTAGGTGCTCATAATAGTATTGTTTGACTGTTGTATGTGTTCTATATCGTTTATACATATATTTTTAACGAAGTTCAGATTATTTTGAAAAGTGGAGGTGTTAAAATATTGTCAAAATAATATATGTAGGTCTATTATAGTATTTTATATTCTATGGTATTGTTGTCTATGTATGTGTAATTAAAAAGGAATAAAGTTAGTCTATGATCAACCACCGCACTCGTTTTATTAGTATCGAGTACGGTGAATGAAATTATTTTGATTAAAGCGACATTTATCACTGAATTCCAGCCAGGTTGATAACTTGATACGAACTTTACATTCTGATTTCTAAAACTACTGAAGCTTAACCTTTATGGGAAACATTTCATATTACCGTGTCTCAATAAAACCAATCATTACACACATCTTGATATCGCTAACTTAACAAACAATCGTAAAACAAGTAGCAATTAAGTATGTTGGCACACGTGATTCAGGCAGGTAATGCGCAGTGACGCCTGCGCATCAATTGTGCGCACGGCCGCCTCACCGCGGAAACCGTCCCAACACACTAGCATCCACCTTCGATGGGAGGACAATGGGGTATTATGCGCACTACCGTTTCGTTACTCATCCGACGATATGTGCAAAGATCGCTCATAATTGCAGTAGGTTTGGTGTGACGTATAATGCCTATGAAGGTATGATCTCGGTGAGATATAGAGTTTTGATAAATAAGTCTCTTGGGATATAAAAAAATATAAAGTGGGAACGCCAACGCAATGTTTTATGTTAAATAAACAAGCAGCAATCCGCAATAACAATTAAAAATCAATATAACCTGACCATCATCTAACAATCACACATCCAACGCGTAGCTATAAAATTAAAACCGATCAAGCAACAAATATTAATACACAGAATTGAAAAACTATGTCACAAAAAATCAATCACTTAACCTTTAACCATTAAAACAACCGTGCCTAATTAAGACTCGTGTCAAAACAAACGCCTAACATTGAATATTAGAAAAATCCATATCGGCGAATGTCAATCGCGTGTCACGTCTCCGTATACGGCTTGATCTTTGCGTGAGTCACAGGCAAGCCACACCACTACTCCTGGCCCTGGCTTGGCAACCAACACGGAGCGTTTATACCCAACCGATGTTGCAACCGGCTACTGAATGCCTATGATGTTATTTCAATTAATATAAGTACCCGGCATTTGTGTTCAAGTAACGCGTATTGCTTTTAAAACATAACTTTTTATATAAATGATATGTTAATGCTTGACCATAATTCCACCTGATAGTAAATGACAAATGAGGTTGAGTGTGATAAAATACACAAACTTTGTAATACTTACTGTAAAACTTAAAGTTCAATGCGATGATAATGTTTATTTAGTATTACCTACTAGTATCCGATTTCAATGCGATGGTAATGTTTATTTAGTATTACCCACTAGTACCTATCCGATGGTACTTATTCGATAAAGAATCGCTCGTACATTAACTCACTGCACTACAATTACCTGCGTAGCGGGTGGTAGTCATACAAATAAGACATCAGACTCCCACACCCCGAGAACAAACAACAATAATTCCATCCGAGAACTGCACCCGGCAAATTAACTTCACAGAGTCCCTACCATCTGAGCTACCCATTAATAACACAAATGTAAATCGACACGTAATAAACACCTTAACGTATAAAATAACGCAAAAGGCGCGGAAACAAATCCCGGTGCAATTAATAGTTCGCCCACGCCGCGCCGCTTAAGATATGCCGACATGTATTTATAAACCACCAGCCATTTGCATCCATTAAATTATACAAAAAGAGAAGTAGATCAATTTGCATGTTCGTTAATTAAGTGAACAAGATCTCGTTCGAGCCGCGCGGCCCCTGCGTCCCCTGCCGGAGACGAGGCGATGCCGCAATGTGCTGCAGCTTGGAATTTGTGTACATTTTTAGTTCAAAACGGCGTTATTTTAACGTATCACGAGTTCACGACCACAACTGATATCAAATTCGAAAATGAGTCTTGAAAAGTTTTTGTTACCTTTACCAAAGCAAAGTGAAGAATTTTAATTTTATGGATTCCGCTAACAAATAACACTATAATGAACAAGGGTACCCCCCGACCAGGTAAACTGATGACCTGAAGAAGATAGCGGGCATCCGCTGGATTCAGAAGACTCAGAACCGGTCTTAGTAGCGTAATTTAGGGGAAGCTTACGTCCAACAATAGACTGTTCAAGGCTGATGGAAATAATGTTTGCAAGTTAAAGCTTAAAAGGAGCCGAAGTTTTAGAAAAAAATAAAGATTAATGTAACAAGTCTACCATTTAGTTTCGCTAAACAAAAACCCGGTTGAGTCATTCGATTGATCCAATTACCTAATTCAGTTCTTGTCAGAAGTTAAATTAATTGATAGAGCATTTTGTTCTCAGACTTCAAAGTGCCGACAGCAGTTTCAATCTGTTCTGATATTGGATATATTCAGAGTTGTAAATTTTGATTCACTTTTAAGGATATTTTATTGATAAGGTTATAACTTGTAGGTTTACGAATATTTTTAGCACCTCAAACCTCTCATTGACAAATATGACTCGTTGACACAAATCTGACAAATCCCTAACGACAGATCAGTACAAACTATTATTTCCTGAAGAGATAACGACCGTTACATCCTAATGTACAAAGCCACAAAGAGCCACGCAGTGCCATTGCAGTACAGATGGAGTCGATAAGTGATCCTTCCGGGTGGTACGCGCCACGTCAGCGGTAGGTGAGTCCTGTGCACGCGCCGACACTATCCATTTATTACTTGTGCAAATGAATTAATTGCCTTTTAAGATATTCATAAATATCAACGTATGATGGATGTTTAAAGTCAACGAAGTATTGCAACGTTCATACTATATGGCCAATGTCAAGAATGTTAAATAACATAATAATATTTAGTAGATATAAACATGATTCGCCCAGAATTAAAGTTTTATGAATTGTACCAATGCTTCTATTTAGAAGAATCCTTGTGTTTTAGTAACAAAAAGCATAGAAGCCAGCAATCAAATCAACTCAATCTCGAAGACGCAAGAAGTAGCTTTAACAATGCATACCTAATGTTAATTTCAACTACAGCAACAGCAAAAACGGGAAAGCAAAATCTCGTCTTAAAATTTATCGATGCACACGAAACGGCCTCTAACAAATACACACACATGCAAACATAATCCACAACGAGATTATCGCGATACCCCCAGACATCAGAATCCATCCATCGCGTTGCGAGACCGGTCCGGCTTACTAATAGATTGGACCATTGTCACCGACCAGCGGCTATTTAGATCGGGCGGGCCGATACGTCCGCGTCTTCCGCGAGAGTGGGACGACCCAGATAACTGGGGAAGTGTACTGCAGAGGTGGTGTCAACGACGGGTGTCTCTGTTGCTAACGACGACTGTACGAGCGAAATTGAGTACACAAAAAACATGAGGAGACAAGGTGGTATAATGATAACTTTAGGTATTTTATAGCCACAGAAGGTACTTGTAGAAGATCGGGGCATAAGTCATCATAATCAATCTCGATCAATGATGTCAAATCGCTGGCTGGTACCAACAAAACTTTTAAGCCTTGGCTTGAAGGATTTCTATCTAAAACCATAGCGAATGGTAAATTAGAAGTTCAGTATTGTTGTTCGCCCGCCGCTTGCTTAGCGGCTGTAATGCCAGTACCCAAGCAGACAGCGTTAATTAAGAAAACGTGAAGCAGTTTCTATACAAATGATGGCGTAGAAAGCGCTGTTGGTAGAGATTCGTATTCATGGACGCTGAGGTTTCTATTGGAGGTGGTTGATAGGTCGTCGCGCTCGCATTGTACGAGAATATTAATTGTCGTCACAAAGAAAGGAACATACAGTTTAATTTATTTTAATGAACCCCAGCGCACCCAGCTTGTTGTAGTATTAGAAGCTATACATCATCACAACTAAACAGAAAACTACAATTGACTCCAGCTTTCTTGTTTCCACGATACGAGATCTTTTGCAACGGTGTCCCAAGTGATCACTCGCCAATTTTTAAAGGTAGCAAAACTGGCGTAAGTTCGTTTTCTAATAGTAGAAGATCCCGTAATAACATCGATCTGCACCGAGACGGTTAATGGATGAAAGATATTTTTTTGTAAATAAAATATGTCAATAAACATATTGCAAATGGGTTGCCAAAAAAATTTCAGTCCAGAATATGATTAACAGTCTGTATCTCCTAAAGTATTCATCGTAGAGTGAAAATGTTTAGACATAATTTATAGGAAATTTAATGTAGATAAAAAAAGTAGAAGTCACTAAAGAGATATTATAAATAGTTTTGGAGTTATAACGAAAAAAGTTGTGACTTTAGTTGTTACTTTTGAATTGCAACTTCTGCTCATCCGTAGCACGTTACCGGTCCAGTCACTTCTCCCTGCCCAAATCTATTGAAGACATCAAACCAAACTTTTGACTCGAATCTTGCCTCACATCATAAATTCCCAAGCACGCTAAGTAAGTTATCTTGTAGTTCTGGTATAATAGCCCGGAAGTAGTCTCCAGTCTCGACACAAAGAGATGCGGCGCTGCGCACTTTCTCCTCGACCCTTCCGGGAACTGCGACTTGGGATCTGATCGTCGATCGGCCTCGCGAGGACAAGGCGACGTGGCATCGAGCAAAATTGATTTATGACCCTATAGACATAGGATCCATTCTCAAACGACGGCCGACCTCAGTATGCAAATGATAGACGATTGTGTAAATGTATGTTACTAAGAGGGACTGTTAAGAGCTTATACCTTAACCATAGGCTTGTGTCAATCGCAAGTGATCTCCGAACGGGAAGTTTAACTAAGCAAATGCATAGGACGCGATCGCTAGATTGAGTGGATTTCATGATGATGATTGATAACAGATTATATGACCCGTTTGCAGCCTTAAGGAAGACATAGCAGAACTCTGATAATAACCTTAATTATGCCGATAAAATGACAGTTCGGTTTCAAATGTGTTAAGCTAGTTGGTTCCAAATTATTGCACATCGATTTTAATTCGGTAATTAGTCCATCTTGTCACACCAATGGAACTGTCCAGAGTCATCTGCTCCTAAGGGATATTCAAAGCCGTGGTGACGTATGCTCTTCAGATTATGTACTTGGAGGACATTGTAAAAAGCAGTCGTCCAAAAATCCACATATTAAGTAGAGAATTGAAGATTACAATAAACATTATGTTACAAAAAACATTACTTTACTCGATACAATGACAAATCAGTACCAATATTGTGTTAAACATAAATACGATACGCGATACAATTTCACAGTCATTTGAATTCACTCCAGTATGTTCCACAAGGCAGCTGTGCAGCTAGAAACACGATCGTCGCTATCGCGAACCAATAACAATCGCGTGTTTTGAAGATTCCTCCGCGCTAGGTCTCCTACACACGCGGCAGTTTTTCCGCAGATAGAGTAATCAATCATAGACATTTATGGTACCAATACTGTAATACACAATGACATTATGTTACTCCTATTAATGAAAAAAGAGTAAAAGAGTACTTGTAGAATTCTTGATTAGTTATTTAAATTTCTGTGCCATATTCACGTCTCCGAATCATCAAAAATGTCACGTCGTCATGACTGTTCACAATGTGGGATTTGTATTATTCTTTCCTGAATCGGATTTTTTTACAATTCATGAGTATTTGTGTGTGTGTCATAAGAATTTATGTGCCACGATTTTAAATCACTACATGGAAAAAATAAGAATTTGTTCAAGTGTTAATTTACCCTTACATTAGTCATACAAAATTTATCGAGCAAATACGTTTTGACAGCTGAATAAAAGAGTCTCAATTAATCCATAACAACTAACAGAACTGTAGTCTGAAAATGAGGTATTGTCGTTGTCAACCGGATTTTAGCACAAGGTCACAAGTGTTTGTGTAAGTTAGCTAAATAACTAAAATCGCAAAATACATACAGTGTACACAAACCAAATAAAGTTAATAGACTAGAAATTCTTATACGTTATTTGAATAGGGTAATATGAAAAAAACTATTATCAGGCAATTTTCTAAATATCTTGTTAAACATTAACGAAATCCCTCGTTTGGGACTAAGCGTAGCATCAGGTCATATTTGTCATAGAAATGCATTTGTCATCGAAACTACAATAATGCATCACATGGCAACTTTGCATTTAGAATAATAGAAACTTATTCGAACCAATATTGCACAACTGGACTCAAACAAAGTTAATTGCAAGCTAAATAAATAATTATTTTAGCATGTAAATGCAGGCAGGGTATAATGAATACTAACTCAACGAGCTCAGTGTGTAATCTGCCTTAGCGTAAGAGGCGCAAGGTCGCAAGTGTTCTCAGTTGTCAACAAAGCCCAGTGCTATTATTATATTTTTTGCCGGCAAGGACGTTGCTAGTGGACGGAGGTATAACACCCACCACCCAATTAGTTTATAGGTCAGTACGCGCCAATCTGTGTATGCAACAAAATATCCGCGTAAGAGACGTTTAATTCGATGTCTTGTTTTTGATGGTTTGTTACGGAAAAAATTAGCTGAGACCAGTCCTTGTCTCATAGTTATAACTAAACAGACTGACGCAACGCAACAGCCATACGTTCTGAGTTGAAACATTTCTTCAACTGATTTATCGTTCTATTTCTAAAGAGGTTGAAATTGGAGCGTGCATCTGACGTCACCAATAAAATTCTAAAATAAAAAAAAACCTCACCAATTGAATCGACCAACCAGTGCAGTGCCCTAATATCAACCACACATTTTACGAAACGCGACACACTTTCCGCGTACGATCCGACGATAGGCCGCGATCTGACGGGAGATTTTCTAACTAATACATCTTAATGGCCGGGTACGGGCTCCAGAGGAAGCGGCCACTCATATTTCGTGTGAAAGCTAATAAATAACAAAAATAATAACTGCGACGCGGCGAACGGAACTTTTCCATCAGAAGCGTCAAGGAAACGCTTTCCTCGCGATGGGCCCGGCCGCGGGGCGCAATTAACCCGTGGACACACATCGCCACGCCCACCGGCTAGATAAAGTTTCGCGTTGCAATACGATTCGTTTAATGTGCCAGTGAGTTATGCACGTTGTTCTTTCATAGATACCTAATTGCTAACGTAAATAACACGAGACTTAGGTAGAATAAAAATACAATTGCAAACGAAAGTAGAACACGATACACTAACAATTTGATTTTTAGCATGACGATTGGCTTTGGAAGCGTTAATGCTTTTCCCAGCGACGAAGACAGAGGGAGCATAAAAGAAGTAAAAACAATATGATCACAGTCACAGCCCCGGACCAACCACCACAAAGATTTATGCAATTGTAAACTATATTTTGAAACCAGTACACCCGTCGAATCGGCGAATGATTGATGCGCGCCGTTAATTGGCTATCGTGTACCTATCTGTCGCCGTAATGGAGATTCATCCGAATCGCGATAACTCGCTTCGGTTTATCTAATGGCCGCCGATAATGAGCCACAATAAATCATACGCGCGAGAGGTTGACGGAGGGAGGCCCGGGGGACAATGTCGCCGGAAATGGAAATTGCGATAATGATACCACTTGTATTGGCATTCCTTTCGCGATTTGCGATGGGAAGCTTTTGGACCATATTGTATTAGAATCTCCTCTAGTAAAGAAGTTAGTCCATCCATGAAGGAGTATAGTGAAATATGTCTAGACATTGACATGTTGCCTACCCAACATAAAAACTATTTTGCCTGTAAATAAAACGTCGGAAAGAACGGCTATTGAAAGGACATGTGAACCGAGTTTAACATCGTCATAAAGTACACGATACCGTTACCGATTGACGTGCGTAATGTATACGAAAACAAAGGCGTGTCGATGCATCGTTAAACCCTTATCTTGCATCTTCAAACTTTACAACGCTGTGTGTCCAATCAGAGCCGCGCGTGATGTAACAGTGCGATGCGGTGACCCATATCGCGCAACGGTTAACCCTCGATTTCCGCGTCCTTTTTCGGTCAACACGGAACGCGCATTAGCTCGTTGGATGCTCTCGCACACCGATAACTGTAAACACTGGGCCGCGGTACGTGCCGTGTTGACATTACGTATGCCGCCGCCCTCGGGCGTTGCGTGGCGCATGCAAAAGCCCAAATTACGGTATCCCGGCGACATCAGCGATCTCGGCCACGCACGGGTACCGTGCTGCTGAATGATCAGCTGAAATGTTCTCTAAAGAGGTCAGGACTGTTTATCTAAGTATAAGATACTTATATGAGTTATATGAAACATGACACCGTGCAAAATATACGAAATCGATACTAACGACCGCTGGCGCCGGCTCGCTTATATCGGTGTATTACTTATTACAGTCTGCCTTATATATTGGTTCCTTTCTTCCTTCTACATCCAGCATCGTCCACGCAAACGCGGTCCACCGACACGGCAATCTATTTACAGTGTCCCGGCCGTGACCTGCCCCAATATAGGTCAACGGCAGCGTCCGTCCGCGTTTTACGATAATCGCATCTTGCGAAACGTCCGTCCATTGGCAAAATTTCAAAATTTCCGCCGTCTGTAGTAAGTCTGACAATGACTTTGGCCGTGAAGCGGCCGGGCGTGAATCACGCGGCGCGGAATAGATACACATTGTGATGACGAGCTCTCGACGGATTCTTTCTCATATTGCTCAGGCGTTAGAGTTCCGACGCTCAATTTAATTTGAGCCATATCACCGAGGAACAAAGATTACATTGGTACTGCTGTACGAATTCTCAACACTATCGTCTGATGTGCGGCTGTACAATTGGAACAATGGAAACACTGAGCTGGGCTGACTGTAGCGTTTTGTTTTGGAGTTCAATGCATATGATGCCCTTGTGCTTCTTTGAATCAAAATGGACAGAGGAATTCATAAAAAACGTACCTTAACGCAATATACAAGGAATGTCTAACATTATGTGCCAGATATTATAAATTTTACATTCTCATTATCACTCTGACTTAGAATTAGGGTGACTGAGAACTACTGACTGAATGAGAAGAATAACAATATCATTACCATTTTATTAATCTACAACTTCGAATACCTTTTAAATGTCGACATAATGGCACAAAAATAATAATACATTCAAACACAACACACACTCACATTCCAACACCGACACAACTACATATTTGTCGTGGATAAGAAAATAATAAGACGAATACCTATTCCTACATAAAGTGAGATGTCTCATACGAGATCTTAATGCTTAATGAAATTATTCATATCGCACAGAGATATGAATCGTGCGTCCTTCGCGTGAATGAGACGCCGCAAGTCGCAAGCCGCAGCCGCAGGCCGCGTGCCGCAGGTCGCAGCCGCGTGCCGGGCGGTCAACGCTCAGGCCGCGGCGTCCAATAATACCTAATGGATTTATGGCTCATTAAACCCGGGGAGCGGGGCTATTCCCGTTGCACCCACACTTATAAATAGACTATAACTACATGAATTTGGAAAACTTTGCTATGCGCTAGCGCGGGAATGCTGAAGATATTCTGTATTGCATTCCATTCTCTTGTGTTGTAAGTACTTTAAAAGGAAATGTAAATGAATAGATTAGATGTTCAGCAATGACAGTAAGTCTTGCGCTGGGTGTTACAAAAATGTAAGAGCACTACAAACAAACATTAGACCAGTGTGTTGATTATCTTATTTCCAAGAGAATAATGTTGTAGATCACAAAAATGATGAGACTGAGAAAGTGGAGAGGGGATTGACATAGCGAGAGCGGGGTCATAGTGGAAGACAAAGGTGGATAGAGAAATAGAATACACAGTAAAGAAGACTATTATTATGTTAGTAATGGAAAACGCGTTAAATTTGCGTTTTGCTGCACTTTACCATTTTCGTGACCTTACGACAATAATTTAAAATGTAAAACAAATCACGTTAATTTACCATCACATTTATTAATTTCAATCCAACCTGAACCCTATAGGATGTCACTACAAAGTACACACATCGCGTCCACGGTCACCCATACTATTCTACGCGTCTAATGTTGGACACGTTGTACGTCGTCGAAGCGCGCTGAACCAAAATGAAAGCGAGAATACCGCAGCCGTGCGGCGACAAATTGATGTAACATAACGCAACGCAACACAACGCCGGACGAACCAAGTATTCCAACTATTTGACGGCCATTGCACAGGCATGGGTTTGAACTAGTACTGTAGGAGACAAAGGTTTCAAACGGGTCCGGGAGAGAATAATAGTCCAATGTATCGAGAACTACCGTGACAAAGATTGGTATCCAGGATTTGAGGACCATCAATGAAAGGCATTGATCTACATAGTATAAACCATAGATTTTCCACGTTCAACAGTAGGGAAAGAACTTTGCATTTAATGGTATTTATGTATTGTTTCGTTTCTTTTCTAATTCTTTTGGTTTAGTTTATAGAGATGGATAAACTAATTTTACTGATAACTTCGGGGCGGTCTATTGTCTTATTGACGATTCGCAGTGTAGAGCAGACGCGATATATCTAAATAAGCCGGATATTTTCACAAAATATAGTTACCTTTTGAACCATATAACCTACCTACTTACTACCACCGGAAATCTGTTTTCCACACAATTTGGCCACAACAAAAAAATTCAGAACAGAAATATTCATCAACAACTGTTATACTCGTACAAGGCGAATGTTTAAACACACTTTTAGAGTGTGTGTTTCTAATAAAACAAGAGCAACAGTCCTCGCCGGTGACAAATAGACGCAACACGATGCACAGGAGACTGAGGAAGTTATGCCGAGCATCCGCGGGGTCGCCACTGTCGGTACGACCGTGAATAACGCTCTACGAAACATCAAGAATATTTTGTATACGAGACACGAGTGTATATTATACACGCATTAGATATCGTGAGGGGATTCTCTGTCGAAAGTAGTCTGGATACGCTGTTTGTTGCATATAAAGTAATAATACTACATTGTTCTATTCGTTTCATAGCATTAAAGAAGATTCTTTAAAGACAATGGATCGTTGTTGCGTGTATAGTAATCCCAATAAAAGATCTACAATTTTTCTTTCCGTATAAATGGCCGACAAGTTCACAAACTATGTGATGGCAGATTTTTACCCTCGTTCACAGACAACAGAGACGGTAACTCAACGAAAAGTTATCATCGATGCAGTGCTCGCCAAAAAAGAAATCAGAGAACCACATTACCTAGCTTATCTCTCTCCACGACCTCCTACAACTCATATACAACAATTATTATGAGAAAGTGGCTCGCACACAGGGTGGTATGTCCCAGAGTTTATCAGGCTGCACAGTACCTACCTACTTCCTATTGTTCCCCTTATCGAAGTATTTCTAGATGTAAGTCGATTGTACCTGCCCCGTTCTGTGTCGAGTTGTTATCAAGGACGGCGTGTACGGTGGACAGATTAGATTTCGATCGGACGATAACATTCAACTGATGTTGGGAAAATTACGAACACTGGTAAATACGTCGTTGGCAAGCCGGCGCTACGTACAAATTAAATGGGAAAATCGCCACAATAGTCTATAGTTCTATACAGTGAATCGAAATTATAGTATGACTAGCGACCTGCCCAGGCTTCGCACGAAACGTTAGGATTTAACATCCCAACTATCTCCATACAAAATCAATAACAATGGTCTGACAAAGCACCGTGAAATAAGGACCAACACACAATCAAACACATTCCATTAATATTATAATAATAAGGAAATATGGATCTTATCGGCGTGCCTGAAAAACATTAAAAAGGCACCGTGATAATAATATGACTGAGTTTCGTAACATTGAACAAAACCACATAGATTCGAAAAACCAAACGAAATACCTACACGCGACTGAACGCACAAATGTCCTAAAACCCGATAAAAATATTACAAATAAATATCATCACGTAATACCATAACGATACAATACTTAAGTACACTGCATACAATACTAATAACAATCTCAAAATAAACCACTTAACGCCAATAGTTAATTCAGTACACCAACAGGATAATACCTTATCAACAACAACGCAAATAAACGTGTCATATATTAACTTAATTAATTTGTTATTCATACATGTGACAGTGCACATAACAGGCCCTGCTTGAATTATGGACTCGTGTATTTAAATAAATCACCGGCCGCTGTCGGCTAACTATATTAAAATGGCGGATGATTGACTCCGATAGTAAGTATGTATCAGTAGTAACTATGAAGATTGTGTCATGAATTAGCTCTTGTTATTACTATCAATATCGTTTTAACCCATCAAGTGCGCCAAACGTGTATATGTGCGTTTTTAACGCTATTACAATAACTTACAAACGCTTATATGCGACTAGCTTATGCTCGCGGCTTCGCTCGCGTTAAGAGTTAAAACTTTCATCCCCTATTTTATCCCCTTCGGGGGTAGAATTGACTAAAATCCTTTCTTAGCGGATGCCTACGTCATAACATCTACCGGCATGCCAAATTTCAGCCCGATCCGTCCAGTGGTTTGCGCTGTGCGTTGCTAGATCACTATGTCAGTCAGTCAGTCAGTCAGTCAGTCAGTCAGTCAGTCAGTAAGTCACCTTTGAGTTTTATATATTTAGAAGACTATCTAAAGAATTAAATAAAATGAAAGTGTCCGTCTGTGGTTCAAAATTAACACGTAATTGCTTCGTGAGTATAACAGCGACAGAAATAACAGAGGTAGAATAAATTATGACTAGAAATTTAAAGCTTTCCATGAATATCTCGAATCAGATATAGAAATATCCGCAACATGTTTAATATTCCACACAAGAATTTCGACACCTGCAACTGGTATCTGCTACGAGGAGCATGAATTCTTAAGTACAGAGCTGAGATATAAAGATTTCGCATTGAACATTCAAATGGTATACACTAATAACTAAAACTTTACGATTCCTCTCAATATTGACAAACTCTGTGTCATTTTCCTCAGGTCTGAGGGTCTTGACAACCACTAATTTTCAGCATACTATTCTTCTGTTTTCGTGGGCCGTTAATTAATGCATCTTGGAAAACTGTGTGATGATATCCAATTGGACAAACATGGCTCTACGGCCCTGACATAGGTTTCTGTGAAATTTCTTTTTTATTTTCAAGAAAAAAATTGTATGTAGTAATTTATTATGAATATGCGCTCTAATGTAATTTATACTTAGATATTATTATAAACAGTACGTATTTACCTATCCACGGTGTTTTCTTATCACGTTTTTTTATAGAGACATATCTAAACTTGAGAACGATTACTCAGCAACTTAACGTTAAATAAAATAACAGCATCACTAGTTCACTATCTATACCTAATACGTAAGTGGTACCATTCTGTGCCACCATGCTACATTAATACCGTGGAAGTACGTGCTTCGAATATTATCTACCATAAAAGCTGCAATTCCGACAATATAAAAAACATCATGATGACTCATTTAAATATTCACACAACAGCGTGCAAATTATGGAAAAATTAGGTGAGGCATAATGGAAACAAAATCGTCTACTTATGCATGATATGCAAATTAGAATTCCGAGCAAGGCTTCGTTGCCTTCATGTCAATTATTATTCAAGGGGAAAAAGTTATTAGGTAACGGAAAAGCCCTTTTGTGAACAATAAACTCAGTACATAATGTTCCTAGAGTTTTCAAAATTCCCTCAGGATAAGGGAATGAATAAAAGTTGTATTTTCATTTACTTATCAGTAATTTTAACTCCGTACCTAACTGTATACCTAATATTCCTAAACTTCAAAGTTATACGTAGGTATACTCGTATACACTAGAGATGCAAGAATACGTTCAAAAATGTAAGTGTAACATAAACAATTACCTATATACA
>DWKA01000119.1:0-22348 GCA_018249155.1 Panoquina ocola ocola
CGTTAGTAGTTTCTGCACAATCGTAAAGGATCATCTTACCCCAAGGGATCAACTCGTACTACTTTCCCCTACCTATACAGTAGGTACTTCAGGTTAAAAAGCTTGATGCTATTGAAACTTCAAGTAATATAGTTCCGAAGTGATATGATACGATAATTAAATATAGTACATATTACTGTAGTTTATGAAATAGCAATACAAAGACGATTACTCCCTGTATCTGCCTCTAATACCGTAATACGTACACATAACATCGCTATCAGAACCCACATTAACGCATTGAAATGCATGGTATTGATCAACCCTAATCTATTGCTATCAACATTCAACGTTGTGCTGTAACTGTTCGTCTTTGATACGCCCAAATATTATTCAGGACTCTAATTTGGGTATAAACATAATTTGATATTAATTCCTGTGTAATATCTTATGATACTATTATAGTAGACGCAGTAGATAGCTAGATATATCAACTTTATCGTAGGTTAAGATAACAAAATCTTTCACTTTCTTTCACTTTAAACTATATAATAAAAGTTTATTTTAAAAACATAAAACAATAGGTTGATCTTAAGTAATATATGTATATATTCGTCCACGGTACTTTACTTTAGGTATCGGGGTAGGCATTACCTGTGTTAAAAATAAAACTTAAACCGTATATAAAGTGAAATCCTTTAAAATAAACTACAATATATAAACTAAAAGTTATTTTAGTGTAAAAACCAAAATCATAAGCATGTAAGTAGGTACTATAGGTCGTCTTAAACCTATAAGTCCATCTTATTGGTCAAGTGCTGGTAGGATGCTTCTTACTTTTTGAGAACATAATAAATAACTCCGCAGTAAGTACTTAAATAAATCGTAACAGCAGACGCCTTAAATCTTTCCTTAATTGGTACTTTATTAGTCATAAATTTCTTTTGGAAGCGAAATATTGAAGCGCATGGGACAAATTGGAAGTTGTAAGAGTTTCTTCGGTTTTTATTTCATGGGTTTAGGATGTTTTTTTCTGAAAATAACAAAAGTGCAAGTAAATATAAGTTCATTATGTAATTATTTTATAATAGTTATTTATGAAAACATAATTTATAACGAATTAGCATTACTAAGAACCCACCATATATTTGCGCATTTTAAACATTCAAAACTCACACACCGCCTCAGTGTCGCACAAATTTGGTGGAGTCTAAGCTTAAGACGATTACACTTTGTCTCCTAACAGTAAAATAAATAAATAAACCCAGGGTAAAGCCAATACAACTTGCAAGTTTCAGAACTTTCTCCAGCAGTTAATACATAAGTTTTTACTTTCTCATGGATTTATGACCTAATCTGTACATGTGCTTGTTTTTCTCTGCGGCGCTTCGACACAAGTGGCAAATGCTTTTACTCCTACAAAGTGCTAACACCATTTTTTTCTGAAATCTAAGCGTCGATCTTTAACCATTGCCCCAATACCCTACTTCAGTTTTAACTGTCAGCAAATTTTAAGGTCTTTTCGTCATCGTGTATCAATCGCATTAAGCTGAGTTTTTTATTAATATAAATTGTTAATTTATCTATAACCAAGTAACGTAGGGTGCTGGATGTGGGTACCCTTAATGGAAATATTACTTGAAAGTAAGTGTGTGGTTGATTAATTAGCAGTAGTGAAGGCGTATGGGCTTTTAAGAGCTAAAACTTCAAAGCTTAGTTGCTGCCGTAGTAATTACAACGTCATGGTAGTATCACATCGGAGTATTGGCTATAGCAACGATTGAGGAAATTTATTTTATTTACATTAATTAATTTAAATAGATACCAGTCTGCGAGCCTCTGGATGCCGGATTCGATTCCCTGTCGGGGTAAATATTTATTTTACAAATAATTGTGTATTCTTTAGGCATGAGTGATAGTGATGAAGTTTTTGCGTGATGTCACCTGCGACGCAGCAATCGTATTTATTACATATTTCATCTGTATAACACTTATGTATATACGTGTTATGTATACCGTATACAGCATAAGAAACTGCCTGGAACCATGGTTTATTTATGTTAGTAAAAATTTGTTCAGCGGCTGAATACTCGTCTAGTATGCAAAAGGCGCGTTCGGACTCTCGGGATGCTTCCCGCGTCCTTCCTCAGACAACTTCGAAAATTGACTTTCAACACAACTTCGCTTTTTTACGACAACTTTCCACCTTTTCTGGAAATAGTACTATCAAAGGCAAAAATATTAAACAGTAAACAGCGTTAATGGACCAGCGTAAAGACGATATAATCAGTAGAATTATAATTCTGAATAATGCTGTCTTTATGTCTTTGTATTTTATTCATAATCGCTAATGCATTTGATAATATTTCTCTGAATAACCTAACCGATTGTGGTCATATTCATATAACATTTACTTCGTTCGAATGAAGATTCATAGCTTTGTGAGGATTATGCGCGCTGTACCTAATTAAGTTACTACATTAATAAATTGGACATGTTGTATACCTGCTCCTATTATATTAACATACAGGATTGTCTAATCTACTGTCTAATATAAAACATCATATCATAACGAAATCTTGTTATTCCGTGATAGAAGGACAGACAAACAAATTACCCATAACAGATGTAGATAGGAAGGTATATGAACGAAACAAAATATACTAAGATGGAACTTAAATTATAACTGAAAATTATTTGGTACACCAAGAAAAGGTAGATAGATCGCCGTGCAGTATTACAGAAACAAATAGTCGCAAGGCGAGGCAAGCCGAGGGTAATCGGCGCGTCATTATCAGCGCCCCACAAAGTGTGGTGATTTGCATACGACAGCGCCGTCCGTCTGTCTAGTATTTCCCTGGTAATACCTATCATTACCGGTAATCTCTGTCACTCGTTCACTTTGTTTGTTTCAATATACCCATTTGTATTGGATTATTCAATATGTAATGGCGTTTCAGTGGACTCCAATGTAAAATCTACCTCTACAATCGCATGACTCGTATTAAATGGGCACGGCATTGTTACCGTTACCACAGGCTTATCATAATATACGACGTACGATCGTGGCGGTAATATTTCGTATTCCCTTTATTCCACGTATAGCTATTACTTACATCAGAGAAATTTGGTTCGCTTCTTCTTTCACTATTCATACTAAGATTTATAAAGCTTTTGAAGATATAAAAACAAGTGACAAAGTATTAAGTGGGTTTTGGCATTAACTCATCTTTTTAGTTCAGAGAAAGAGACTCCCCAAGGTCTCTTTGGAACGAATGTGTAATAATAATAATTATACCAACATACGACAAGCTTTTAAGTAATGCAAACCTATTTTTTATACTCAAATAACTAGGGAAGTTTACTGTACAAACTTGCAAGAAGCTTTGTAAAAGATCATTGTATCCAGACCGTCCCTGGATGACATAAGTAAAGTATTGCCATTTCTTTTGTGAAACTGCGTAACTCCTTGTCTATTTATATTAGGCCTTGTCTATTCATATAATTTTATATTTATTTGTAAATATAGTGAGAAATCAGCGTAATTCAATTTCTTCTATAGGGATACTTTATTTCTTTAATCTGAGCATCATTAAAGGTATCAACGTGTGGAATCAAACAAAACTCGCTTTATTCTCGAAGCATTCTCCACGAAACGGTCGTAGTGGAAGTCGGCCGTGAAACGATAAATTCGGCGCGTCCTGAGCGTCCGGCCGCGGCGATTCGATTTGCCGGACACGATAGTCACACATTCAGCTCCCGACGGAGCGTGTAAGTACTGCATTCAGTACACGAAGTACGCGACCATTATTAATACATCCACTCCCGCTCCGAACCCACATTGTGCTGCCGAGTTAATCCGCCGTCCGGCAAAAATCGCCAATCGAATGCGACCGTCCCAATTTAGTGAAACGTAATAGGGTCTTACGCTTACGGTTAAATGCCGCGTGTAATTTTTGGTTTGCTATTGTAATTATCTATTGAATCGGTGCGCTCCGAGGGAAGAGTTCAATTATCGCGCGACGCTCCGCCGAACTGATTGATTGGTTTCGGCCCTGTTTGTATCCGTCAGCTTGATAGACACACGACGATACTACATTATGCAGTGAATTAGTGAAATGGTATCAGCTTAGCGTACCTAACAATCTCACGCCTGTTTGCAGGTGTTGAGGTCCAGGGTATGTGTTTGAAAGCTCTAATTACAGACGCTGTGTGCTCATGCTCACTGATCGAACCTGGGAGACTGCGCTTTGCTGAGTATGTAATAGGCATCAAATTTCAGATAGTATGAAGCTGCATAGATGGCGCTGTACTAGTATTTCAATATTGATTCATTTAATGTGGGTAACAGCGCTAAATGGTGTTAAACGTGTCAAACTAAATAAAGTTTAAATTAATCATGTTTTAGAGACGGTGATGATGAACCATCATAATCCAAGTAATCGAGCCTTGTTTCAAAACTATTGAGCTAAAAACACAAATAAGTTTTCAACCTATGATAATAATATTTGATATAGTTGGGTATAAAAACTAAGCATTGTCATTTTAAACAGTTATTCGTAATCTTGTTCGACAAAGGCTCGCCCGATCGGGCGGCTTGGCACATTTCGAATTTACCGAATATTTCTATCGTCAACTCGCACATTCATACAAAATACAGCCAGGTGAAAAAGTGTAAACTAAATTTTAACGTGCTCTCATGACTATCCCTGACAATCTACAAAATGTAACGTCTTTTATAACACTTTTAGGACCTAATACACCTTGTACTTGGCTATCTTCGTACACGCCTTGTTTCGTAGTCCGAGCACAATGAGGTATTGTTATCTCGATAGGCCTTCTAGTACCGTGACCTGGATATCAATAAATATAGAAACATGTATGTTCCACTCGCAGTATATCAGTGTCCTTGTCGCCGTGCCTTTACAACTAGTAAAGGAGATACCATAGACCATAGTCTAGTAATAAAACCGGCAATAGAGAATACATTTACATAGGTGTTAATGAAAATAATTACATATATTGTTCCAATTTTGGTTGCTTCAGAAAGTTTTTTTTAATATCGCACCTCCACTGCGCTGCTTTTCGAAGTGACTAACAAGCCTTATTTTACTTTAAAAAACCTAGGTATATCTATTTCTAATTATTTTTTATTGTTATAAAATAGCGTAAAATCCAATAAAATACGTTTGAAGTATCGCGCTATAGCAACAAGCGAGAGCTCTTTCCGAAGGAGTTGCAGAACCTCGGCGAAGCAATTTAGCCAATTTACTGTCCTCCGTCCTATTGATGGGGTCCCGCGCTCTTAATTCGAAAATAGACGCTATTGTGTTGCGTTGCGAAAACATACCGGGATTGTGAGCCACATCTTTTACTGATCTCATGCTCGACAAAACTCTATAGCAGCTATGTTCTTTTAGGGCTTTAGAGTGTCTTTTTTTCAAATGGTTAATACTTTTAAAAATATCTATTACGACCATACTATGAAAAAATAAAACTCACATCATTACTTTATGACTAATTATTTTTTATGCAGAAGTAAAGTAACAAAAATTAATCGACTGCGAATTAACAAAAACTTCGCATACTCTGCTACGCCACAGCTTTTAGTACTATACAGCTTTTTATGCGTTTGCTAAGAATAACGTCGATGCGATGAGAGATACCGTGAGCTCTTCTTAGAATATTATTCAAATAACTATTAAACGGTCATAACCGACGCTTTGACGACATAATGATAACCCAATAAACTGTCACTTTGGTTTAAAAAAGACATTTATTGTCGTAACTATTTATGCCCAAAAATCTCTATCCTGCTTCTAATATATTGCATGGAATTACCACTCTACCTTGTAAAGACGTCATTCGTTCGATTTCATTGTTATACTTTATGGCACTTTTTAATTTGACAGCTTAATTCGAGAACCATTTTAGGAAATAAATATGTCCGTTTATAAAATTATTTAGTTGGCAAATTCTATATAACGTTTAATAGTAAATAGATACTGAAGCAAATAATTTGTTTTGGTTTTTATTGTGAGAATGTCGTACATTAAAAAGATACCTCATCAAGCCAGAATGGCAATATTGTTCATAAAATACCATGTCATAAACGCACCGTATCTTATCAAAACATATTTACGACTCTACATATTCGCTTACAAATTGTTGAACATAAATAAATTTTGTCTATCTTCCCTGTCAAAAGTTTTACGTAACATTCTGTTGTTTTTACTTAAATGGTTTATACGAAAAATGTTGCATTATTCTTCCATTAACATGACTAATATTTAGGTATATCATAAAAATATAACCTGATGCATAGTAATGTTTAAACCACTATTAATTGTTATGAAAGCATACGTGTTTTGAACTGTATTTTTTATTTAGCGAACTTACTGTTTCTCATTTGCCGGCTTTCCACCCCTAATTTTTCGCGAAATATAAAATCGTGCACCTGCCAATATTATCCACTGGCGAGACGGGTCGACGCTGTTCTGAATGAGGGTATTCCGCCATCTTGAAACGGAGGGTCAAATTAAATTGACATGCGGTTTGTGCAGAGGTATTGTGTTTGCCATACACCATTGTGTTATCGCCTCTAATTATACGCGCCTGATGATAGCATGCCATTAGACGAAAGTAATTATAATAATATGGGGTCTGATATAACCACGACCATGCATTTACATTGTAAAATGTGATGACAATAACGATTTGTCACGGGTTTGAGCTGTATGTGAGAAATATTTTTATTTACCAAACACCTATAGCTTAAAGTATCAAAACAAAATTTAACGTAGCTATAATCTACAATTCTACATAATAAAAACAGTGTTTTATCATTGAGAAGAAGAAACAACAAAAATATACTTCAGTACAGCAGTTAACCGATAATATAGTAGCTTCTAACCTATATTAATAACATTTGTAATATTTTCCGGAATAAATATTGTGTAAGTCTTCAGAAGTAAACATGCCGCTAGCGCTAAATATTGGAAAAAGGAATACAAATTCTGGCGGGATCGAAATGTAAATAAGGTTTCTAATATTAAAATAACATGCAATTCTGAGAGGACCTTTAACTTATAAAAGGCGAGGAAACTCGAGCGCGTCGTCGCAATACCATCTTCGGCGAGAAATCTTCGAAGCGTTGTCTTTAAATTATCGCGAGCCACTGCCAGGCCAGACGCTACGTCAGCGGACCTCGACAGTTTAGCATATCGCTCCAGCTCTCGATATCCCCATAATACAGCCGTTTGCCCCAACTGCCCTACGTTAAAGCCATTATCGAACCCTAATACCTTCTATTTCAAAAATGGCCATCCTAAAACTGAACACGATCGCAACGGAAAGCTTGGCGCGAACAGACACTTAATAGGATTGGATGAAGACGGCGGAGTAATAAAGCGTGTTCCATAATGTATTTATAGAAGATATGCCGGCACCGCCCCGCTGCAAGGATCACCTTCAATTTAGTGATCGAGATTACGATTAACTCGCCGAACAAACTCATTTTCTTTAAAGATTTTATAATAAACGCAAATCAAGTTAAATAAACGGCTACAGTATTTCATAATTTTAGATTTTTGACATTAAGATTATTTTATGGATTTCGACGACTTTTCGAACCACCAAGCCCAGGTACTTTCATATTTTATTTAGAGTGATTACCTGTCTAGCTATCTGCTGCAATATAACTGGACTCAATCATGAAATACACTGTACACAGTGTACACGCTTCACTGAGACAGTTGGCCAGCCACTTAAGAAATGAGTTCGTTGCTTCCTTCTTGACTGGTATCAGGGCCGTGACCGGTGACACACCTGGTTTTACACATATCCGTGGGTTGGGACAATTTAAAGCGGTCATTTCACTGCAATAAATACATTCCAAATGTATTTTTCGACGTCACTAATTGTTGCTTATAACCCGAATCATTTCTAACCAACCAATAACAAATTACCTGACACAATAGAAAGAGAATTCATTTGATTTGCGAGCGTCAAACAGTATCATTACTCTGATACCAAAATAAACGAATGTAGATAATGGACGGCGGGATCAATACAAAGTAATCGCGAGCGGATCCAATAAGCCCGACCAAAACAACGGGGGGCCGCACCGGGATCGGAGGCTGCGAGCCGAACATGGGGAAACAATATGGCGGCATGCAAATAGCTCGGCCATTATCGCACCTGGGCAGCGCGAGCCGCCCGACGAGTAAACAAGATTACGGGAATTGAATGGCTAATTAGGGGAAAAGAAGCGGCCCTGCCGACCAAGCTGAGTTATCGCGACTCGTCCTTGCCATATTTCACGACGCTTAAGTCGCTTTTATTGTTTGGCTGCCTCTTGTTTGGCTAAAGAGGCTTGTTAGCTTATCTCCTCGAGCCTAGGTGGAGTGCATTAACCGCCGTCACAGCCAGAAGTCAAGATTTAGTGCGCCGCAAAGATACTGCGTCCTTAAATAGCACTATCCTTGGTTAAGCTAAGACAGGGTAATGAGGATTTGGATATTAAATTTATAAAGGTTCGGCTGCTCAAATTACGTCTGCGGTTTTCTAAGATTTATAAATCGGTTTATTAACAGCCAATAGGTACCTACTTATACCAATAATGCATTTATTATTTTTTTTTTTATTACAGTATATTTTTAATAAACACGTTTTCCCGAAGCGCAGCTTAGATAAAAAGTAAAAAACTAAATTTTATTCCGTAAAATTGTGAATCTAAACGTAAAATAATTATGTTAAAATTTGGATGCCTAGCTAATTTATTTATGAAATTGTAATTTCTCCGACTTTGTTTCAACACAATCTTTAAACCCGGCCAAATTGTGACTCACAAGCGAGATGAATAATTTGTTCTCGTTACACAACATTTTAATTTATGACTCCGTATTTACATTATAATAACTATGGCAAGCTTTACCTACTTCTTTACTTGAAGTCTAACACTAAAACAGGTATTTTATTTATTAGTCAGTTACAAGAATGTAGAGATGGCTGTCGCGTTAACTAGTTGAAGTGATTTTAATTTCAAAACAATAGTACAAAGGAATTAAATATCCTAACAACTTTTAACGTCCTAACCAGCATACTTATTATCTTTAGTCCTATTACTAAAAAGTTACGTTGGTAGTATAAAACTTGTGACAATTAGCCTGCTATGTTCATTATTATAATTACCGTCGTAAATGCTACCATTCCGCCAAAGTTTTATACAATAACTTCTTGAGTATTGCTACCTTAGAAACTGGCTTGATTGGGGTTTATTCGTATCATTTTTGATGAATAACCAACGGCTATCTGCCATAGAGTTAACTGCTGCTTTTTACTTCAATTAATAACAATTATAACTAGCTAAATAAATTACTTAAATTAAGTTTTATAGATACTTCACTTTTATGAAATATAAAATAAGATTAGGTCCTTGTTAATACGTAATAATGTTACTTTTAATCATATCAAACGGCTATTCATCCACTCGTATAGTAACCGATTAATTTGTCATAGTTAAACGAGTTTATCACCGGACTATAAGTAACACTTTTATCGGCTACGCGACAGCAACCAAATTACGCGGCGCAGCTTATCCCATGTTTGATAGTGGAACGCGGGTCAGCCTAATACGACCAGTTAATCATTATTCAATTAATTAATTCGTGACTTTTATAGATAATAATAAAGTTTGACGATTTACGAGTCGGCTTCGTTAATTTAATGTTATCTATCTAATTGTGCGCCTACGGAGATCATTTTGAGCGTCGGTTAGACTTTGTATCAAGTGTTCATATTTTATAAATATTATGTTTATGTACTGTGCTTTTCATTAGCGCCACCATTATAATTTGATGCAAGTATTAGGGTTGTTGTCTCTTTTTATGAAATAAGTATAGCGAACTGACATTGCAACCATCCCCTAAAACCTATGGACACCTGTGAATAACTTCGTATAGGACAGTAGGAGGGGATATTGTTCATTAGTTAGCAATAGTTAATAATTGTTCCCACTTGAAGTTCGTCACAGATACGTTACTACACTTGGGACAGATGATCACCCCTTCGAACTGAAATACAATAGCTATAAGTCTCATATCAATAAGCAATGGCAATCTATCACTATACTACACAAGGTGGTAGCGTCAATTGGCCAAGTGTATAATGTCTAAAATATTGTATTTAAATATTTTTATTTCAATTAGCGGCATAAGCCACGGTCATCATAACCTAACCCGATGTTAGGGTTGTCTGTGTCAAAACGAGTTGGTAATACCACAACACAAGTGAAGCACGGGTCGGCTGTCGAAACACACGCTCGAGTACACAACACAAAACAGTCAGGTATACAGGTTTCCTCACAAAGTTTTCGTTCGCCGTAACAAGCAGTTACTAACTTTAACACAACACAACTTTCATAAATGCACATCTAGCATGCGTTATTGGAACTCAAATTCTCCCAGCGGGAGACCGACATACAACCCACTAGGCTATTCCCGCTGTAATTACACACATGACTAAATACACGTTTTGAATTTTAAAACAACGTGTTTGCATAAAAGCTTTAAAGTACCGTATATCCATTCATTAATAATTTCGTTGCTTGTTTCGCTTCTGAGTAATTAAACGTAACCTCTTCTAATTACCAGATCACAAGTAACCGGTACCATAAAGCAATTACCGTTATGTAGTATAAAGACAAGTTTATACATTCATTATGTAATGAGGTTTAACATGTTGGCAATAGCAATTTATGTTACCGGCCAGAGATGTTTAACCAAACAAATTATGATCCGACTCAAGGCCTGGACAGTTTATAAAGCACTAATCTCATATTTGATTTAAAGAGGCGCGTCCGGAACGACGGTAACCATAATTTAATTACATGTAGAGCCTGTCACTGAGCCCACACAGAACCTATTTAATACAAGATTAATGAATTATAAGGATACAGCTACACGGTTCGCTTCGTAATATTTATCGAAATTACTTTAGAAAACCATTAGGCATGCCTCCTCAAATGACATTGATTTGCTTTATGCTCTTAAGTACCTGTCGTTTGGTTCCTATCAATAGAATAGTCTATTGTAAACGAAGTACGTAATATAAAGAGATATGTAGATAAACGCGGAAATGATTGCATATACTACTTGCATTATCTTTCTTATTGATCATTTACAGTAGTATAGTATAGTATAATACAGTACTTTTAGTTAAGAAATTTAATTGCTTTGGTACCCCAGTTGCCTTACTTTAAAAGTTTAGTGTAAATCCAAAAACAATGTTAACGTAGAAATAAAATTAAATGACTACATCTAAAAAATCTACTCGTGACAATTATATATGAGAAAGTTACAAACGAGGTTACAATTTTGGATTAAAATTCTACTCATTTAACGGTTCTGTTAATATAGGTACCTACTTAATTATGAACTACACATATTTTGCTTCTGGAATAAGTTTATGAGGGCAGGTATCAAGTTAAAAATGTAAGTTGAATAGGTTATTGAACCAGACTAAGTTATCGCACACGACTTCAAACATGCTATCAGTGGTTTGTATAACGAATGCTTACTGGCACTTTCCATGCGATATTTTCTTTGAGCTGTGCCATAAAAATCCCACAAAAACGTAATCCCCGATTTACTCGTCAGAGTAATAAAATCCAACAGCTTCGTAAAGATTACAATCACAATCGAATATTGGTTACAATATTTGTTTAATTTGACAAAATGTAGGTTATACAAACAAAATATTGCATATAACTCTTTGGCAAGTAAAGATAGCGTGTTCATACGCAGTATGCAGACATAAATTGTAACGAGAGCGGTATAGCTGTAACTGCAATATTTTTGGCATTGCCTGACGTTGGATCCTTCTGAAATACCAAACAAATATTAGTCGTTCTCCACAAGACTTGTGGTTGACTGAATCGAAGATCAATACAAGACTTAAGCATGCACATTATAGTGACGGGAGCGGACATGTTGACCAATTGCAGGCACTTAACTTTTCCTCGTCCATTTCATGCGCAATGTAAATAGTTCCGAATGACTTGGACTAGACGTAGTAGACGTAAACCAACTGATCTATGCAGCTTTGAAAATACCACCTCCATGTTTTTGGCCATTTCTTCCAGTTTAAAAGTTATTTTGAGAGATTTGATCAACGTCTTTAAGGGATAAATTTTCCTTCAGCCAAGTAAAATTGGTAAATACGTAGGCTACGTAGATAAAGTTTGTTTTCGATACTAAAATATCAGATGTATAGTTTCAGCGCTGTTGTTTATATCGCGACAAATCTCAATATTTTTAAAAAAGGCTTCACTGACCTGTAAATCCAAAAGCCAAAGACTTTGTCTACAAGATGCCAGAAAGTTCCATAATTTCTTTGCTGAGATAAGAGGCGAAAGTTCACGCAGGAGCGGAGATTTATGACATCACCGTCGCTCCTTTCACTAAATAATAAAAGGCCTGCTGTAAAACGCGGTTGGAGCATAAAAGTTTTACGTCCATACAACCCGTTGGTGCGTAAACGGAGCATACAGGGCGCGTCGTGTTAGGACGCCAAATCTCCATAAAAGGTAATCAGTGTCGGCACAATAGTCCGTTGGCTCATAAATCGTACGCCAACGTACGCTTATTTCATTCGCCTCCCATATGAACGTAACATAAGCCTGATTCGATCCTGTGACCAATTTATTAAATCCCCAATTTCACTATATCTTCCTTGAGCTGTGGTGCGGTGACATCTGCGAGGTATTGGATTAGCGTGTGGATCGTTTAACTGCTACAATTACGTTCAACGCAAACAGGATACGTATCCCTTGTCGCGATTATCGCAAATTTTATCACGTAGCTATTACGCAACTCTAATAGTGTCAATTATTATAAATAAATAAACGTTAGGTATTTGGGAAATAACTACTTCTTGATTAAAAATGAGTTACCCTGACATGATTGGGCAGAAATAAATAACAATGACTTCAAAGTATCCTTATCACGACTCATTACTGTCGCTACAGTAGCCTTGAGTTTTGAGAGAGAAAAGCCTGGCCTTAGTTCAAGTGGACTTTGGCAGACTTTACACAAATCAGAAGAAATAATAAAAATAGGCACACTTTCATAAAGTGCTATATGGAGTAAAATTAAACAAACAATAACCTTAAACAATGATACTTTCTGTCATAACAGAATTAAAATTCTCACTTACAAAACCCGGTCAAGTTAAGAATCCCTACATAAGAGTATTAACTATTGTCTACATTTCTAAGACTTATCACATTACCACTAATACTCAGTGTAAAATAACTATCGTGGCAAAGAAAGTAATGTGTAGACATAACATTTCAACTGAGGACCTACATGTCATACCTGTTTAATTATTTTTAAACAATATCAATAAATGTTCAATTAAAGAAGACATCGAATTACGTACAAATTAACACTACATACACAATAAAATTGTGCCAAAAAGTTCGTGATTCATAACGTAATTTAATTAAAATTAATAAATCATTTCTGTGGTCCATTGACTGTTGAACAATAAATATTGAAACAAAAATTTAATTGCCTTGAAACAATCTCACTTTTGTTACACAACAAGAACATTTTTCTGTGTGACAAGTGAATTACAAGCGGATGATAAATAATATACGGACAAAATGATTTTTCAATATTAAGCTCAGTCCATTTATTTGGTATTGTGAGATCTGGAGATGCACGGCCGTCGACCGCAGTGACAAACAACATTCATGGCCGACATTTATGCGACGTCATGCCCCTCAATAGAAATGCTTTGACTCACGTTTATTCCTTTATTTTATTTTTATCAGCATTTTTTCTGGTGATCCATTTGTGATGGCACAAGCCGCGTTGACTTTCAGTATAATTTGATACGAAAAGAGTAAAACAACAAAGGCGACTCTAATTATTACTTAGATTCCGAGTTTTCTTCAAGCACTATATTTAGCGACGTAAACAAATTAAACGAATTAAGAGCTCGGGAGGTAATTGAAGCACCTGAACGGAGTCTTTTGAATGATAAGTCTGTTCACAACTGAGCTACATTTAAAATTAACTATTTAACTGAAAAAGAAATTCTGTTCTTTAAATCCTCGATAACTTGAGATCTATTCTAAAGCTGCTGAATATAATATATTTATAACTCATATTAGTAAAATTGATGGATAAATTGAATAGTAAACGTAAAACACAGGGGGAGCCATTAGATTGGAAAGGAGACAATACTTCCACGGTTATGAGGTGGCGGATAGGGGATCCATTTGTATGCGTAATGGAAGATCGAATTTCTTATTTGTTCGTGGAGTCGTTAACAGCACCTTCACGCTTGTTTATAAAGAAAACAAAACCCTTTACCCCGTATCGCAGGGTGCGGGAGCGGGCGCGGGCGACCAGCCGCGAAACCCTACCGAGTTCGCTAACGCCACCATAAATATCAAAATGAATTTAATATCAGAATTGTATTTGCGCCGCAGGAACTAAGCAAATAAACCTAATAAACTCGTTATACCACTTTGTACGATTTTATGCGAATTACGTATTTGCAAAAAAGTCGTATAGTGCAATACTTTCTCTTACGTGATTCAAAGACTTCTTTATAATGAAAATTATAGAAGAATAATTTAGGGATATTTTAAATATACGATATAGTACATTTGTACTAATGTATAAATATTTATTTATTCTTACAAATAGCATTGTTCTTTTCTACTAAAACGCTAAGGTAGAGTTCTTTTTTTTGAGTTTGAGTTCATAGTAGAAGTCATACTCGTAATTATACGAACAGGTACATCTTCAAATTAAATTTTGATATCAACTACTTTTCGTATTGTTTTCATTAATATCAGAATATTAATAACTGATTGTTCTCAGTTTTACGTAGTTCACGAATACAAAACGCCTAGTTTACAAAACAACTGTAGGTTCTATTTGCAGTAAGATCGATTGTTATCGAACAATACAATAACGTATCTACAATAGATTATACAAACACATCACAGTGATTGGACAACTGTAATACATAAAATCTGTGGTATCCTCTGCCTATTTTTGAAAGTTTGTAATTCAATGGAAAATTAAAAAAAAAGAAAAAATCGAAAATGTTTATTTGTCTATAGTATAACCATAATAAACGTGTATTTTAATGGACAAAATACATTCGGGGTATCCACGCTTACACAAGTTTACGATGTTCGTATATCGTTCATGATTGTCTTGTACAACATATTTGAAAGTCAATGAAGCGTTAAAGAAAAAAACGAGCGTTAAAGTCACGCGCCAAGGATTTCGTATCGTCTCTGTCCGCTCGCCTTGCTGCTGATCGCCTAAAGCCCACTGCAGGCTTGCGCTTCGACGTGCTTCGATGTTCTCGAATTTTCACGATTTATTAATCACATATTTTGTTTACGGCCGTGTAAAGCGATTCTGTTTCACAGCACTTTACGTTCAACATTTTGTTGACGTATAAAGTACCTACCTACTTTGTTTGCTCTTTGGGAAAATCTTTTTTTAATGTTTCCAGATTTGTTCAGAATGTTTCTAGTTTTGTACTTCCATGATGTAAAATTATGTATCTTTCATTGGCCGTTAAATACTATTTATTTGACGCAACAAGTGAGCGTCATTTACAGTACTTTAAATTATACATCCTACAATACTTAATTTAAAACAATATTTATTCAATGTAGGCATACATCCCAGTCGTAAATAAAATAATAGTACTGATGAAACAATATTTTTATTGTTACTTGCACGCTATTGAATGTAGGTATAATTGAAATGCAAGCAGGTACGAGTATCAGTATTGTAGCTTCTGTTGTAGGCAGGTTCAAATTAGTTGTTCTTCATTTATGAAGATGTACAGTTAGTACCTATGGTATATTAAACAAAGTATACAAAAATTAGTAAAAAAATGGTTTTTGATTTTGATAAATGGAAGCTTAAGACAAAAATGGTTGTTTTTTATACTAGACGTGTGTAGGTATGTGGTGAATAACATAGACGTAATTTTTGTACCAAATTGGAGCATCATAGGCTTTGCATACGCGGTGTCAAGATCACGTCCGTCGTAGAGTCGCTACCGTCGTGGGTGACACGCGCCCCCTCCCTCCCCTGCCGCCTACCGCCACCCACCACCTAAACCCTCGCACCACGCATGCTCCAATTATAATCTGCTTAGGGATGTCCTATGTCGATTAAAACTTTTATTATAAAATGTAAACACAGCAATGCAAATCGTGCAAATGAAACAACCCACCGACTCCTACTGTTATAGACACAACGTAGTCTTAAAAGCCCCGTTAAGAAATTAAATTACAAAACGGGGATCATATTTCAATCCAATCATTCCCAGAACAACAGACAACACAACATTCATAGAGAACTTAAGCTGCCCCGTGTCTAGTATAGAAACTGACAGGGTTAATCGCGATAGCCACCCACGGTGGATAACTCGATAGCTCGACGTAGGATAGGGCGGCATTATCCCGTCGCGAGGAGTGCGCGCGCAGTGGCGTCGTGCGGAGGGCGTCAAATCGCCTGCGGAGGGCGCTCGGTCCGCGCGCGTTACCGTCCGCCGTGGTCACTCAACGACACCTCCGTCGGCGAGAGGTACTCGCAGCTCGGTGCGAGTCGCTCCCGGTCACTGACCGATACCAAGCGATCGCAAGCTCGCTCGACCTCCGCCCCACGACCGCTGGGCGCCGCGCGACCACCGCGCGACCACCGCACGCCGCGACCTCCCGTACCCTGGCAGGTAGCCACGACCCCGATAGCGTGACATCCACCAATATCCTCCAAAACGGCGCAATACTCCCTAATCGTGTGTCCGACTTTAATTTGTTTTTTATTGTTTTCGGTGTTTATTGTTTTCCTAAAATGTGTTTTAGTAATAACATGCCTCGTACTTGGTTGATTTGTGAACACCGTGACTTATGGAATACGGTGGCATGATATGTTGTGAGTTGCTTCCATATTTACCTTAATCTTGTATGAAGAAATATAGTAACGAAAGCTTGTAAAATCGTAATTGTTACAGACATACGAAAATCCGTGTGCTGAACAAATTTTTATTCATAACAAATTTCTGATTTCTGCGACTCTAGATGGAAATGTGAATGTCGGTGAAAATTAATAGTGCTTAAAAGAAAAATGCAAACCATGTTACTAGCATTTTGAAGAGCTATTGTGCTAAATTATTGTTTACAAAAATGTTGGTAAGAAATATAAATCATAGCTTCTTTACGTAATATTCATATACGGTAGGTCTGTCTTGTTCTAAATCAGCCAAATAATTATTAGTATTATTAAGTACGTATTGTCATTTTAATCCTCATTATATCGTTTTAAGCTTCTTTCATTATAACTTTGCCTGTTATTTTCTATAACATTAATGGATTCATAATCCTCAATACCTATGAGTTTTCTTTCCTGTATACATCATCTACCAAGTTTATTGTTTTTCCATATCCATATTCATGTTTTTGGTTATTTTTTTACTACTTTGAGCTATTTACTGTGTTCAAACATCATTACATTCTTACACACTTGTTTTTACGCTGAACTCATGTTACCATTTTCAGCTGTTTCTACAATATTAGGTAACTTGCAATGGTCTTTGTTAGAAGTGACTTAATGTATGTGATATAATTTAATTCATAAAACTATAACACAAACGGTTTAGGCAAGTAATTTAGGTAGAATTATTTGACACCTGATAGCGCTGTTACCCCAATATTATGTCAATACTACAATGATAATAATCTATAAGCTCAGTTTTTTACTATCTGAAATATATATTAATTGGCTACTACACAACGAGCAGTATATATTCTAGGTAAGTAAGATTAAACATACAAATTGTACATTAATACAAATAACATGAGATACAAGTTAGTACAAGTAACATTGATCAGGTACTGTCTGGTTAGTTTGAACTAATAAGGCTTACAAAAAAAGTTATTTGTATCAAACTATCTTTAGAAATAATAATACAACTATAATAAAACTCGGCGTTTGCTGTTTTCATCATAGAAATGGCATCTGTTTATGATTTTCATGTTTCGGAAGGACATTAAATTGTCGCGGTCAGTTATTTTTGTTAATTGTTAAAATTAAAACGCAAGTATAAGAATGTTAAAGTTACTCAAGCCAAAACTTATTTGTAAAAAGTGATATGAGAAAAAAAAGTTAGAGATAATCCTCTATAGACTTGTATACATATATCGCCATAACCGATTATTCAAGCCTATTGTTAATTCAGTGAAGTATTAATTTGTGATATTATTAATATATTTATTAAATTAAGTGAAAATAGTAATGTTTCATACAACAATAGCTGGATATTATCGGTTAATGAACGTGCAAGTGATTCATGGTTGCTTAGACCTGGAATATAATTCCTCTAATTGCTATTAGCCCTTTCTCGGCTATTGTTCTCATTTTCACTGTACCTATTCACAGCTAAGTCGAATAATCAGAAAGCATGCACACTGCACTAGTCATGCCATATATAAGTACCGGTATCTCAGTAAAAATTATTTGTAACTAGCTGGCCTGGCGGACGTTGTTCCGCAGCACTACAGATTCTCGACAACAGTCCCACATATCGGATCCAAAACTATCCTATCTTTCAAGTTGAATCAAAATGCATAGGTGTGCAAAATTTGATTACAATCGGTTTAGTAGTTTAGGAGTCCATCGCGGACAAACACCGTGACACGTAATTTATAATTATATTAAGATTACACGCACGGTACACCGTATCAATATTTAGCTATTTACTCATATAAATGAACTTTGATAAATTGATAATGTTCGAAACTGTACGGCCGTAAACCAGACCTCGTCCGTGCTATATATTAACGGGATCTTGAACTCGGACCCCGCCATCGATTAGGTTCGACTTGTTCTCGCAATTATGTACTCAGACTAAATTGCTGGAAAATTCGTCGATCGTTAATGGCCCGGCTAAGTCTGTTACCGTGACACATGATGAAGATTACTCGCCCATCCGGTTGCGTTCACACGCTAAAACATTTAAGTGTATACTACCTGTACATATTGGTTGGAAGTAGCCTGTCATTATGGTTATACAGATGTTTATGGTAGGTATACTGGCTTTTTAAATACACGTGTTCGATTGAAAAGTAATATTTAATTGGTGTTATAAACTTAATTGAACCTTTGGAAAAACAAAGTTAATATCCGAAGCCTCGTAGCCGTTGCAATTTAATACCAATACGTCAAATATAAGCTACGCTGAAGTGAAGGGATAGAGTAATTGAAATGGTTTAAAGGCATATACCTACCTATATACCTACGTGTTATAAAAATAATCAAATCAAGTCAGAGCGGTTGTAAAAATAATCAAAATGCATCTTTGAGATGTAAAAAGTTTAGATAATGCCAACACTAAAATTAGTTTCTTAGTTACTTCCAAAGCTGAAATATTTCTGCGGGTCACTAATGAATAGACACGAGGTTCCTATACTCGTTAATACCGGAAAACGATAAAAAGGGATACCGTCAGCGAGATGCCTGGAGTCTTTAGTCAATGAAGACATTAAAAGTCAGGTACTTACGCGGTTCTGAAGTGAAGGTGTTATCACGTGTCACAAATGAATCGACACGCACACATTGTTTGCGAACGTCGCTTAACGTCCTCGGCTAATGCGGCGTTGGCCCGACAAGAGGACAATTTCCGGGCCAGCCCCTACCTTCCCGCCATTACGCATTAGAAACAATTCCCGGACCATTATAATCATTAATGACACGAAGCCCGCTCACAAGAATCTGACGTGACACTATTATTTATTGTTTTCCAGTTAATATTTGGGACCGTTATCTATACTTACGTGATTTATTACCACTCGCTACCATTTGTTATAATTTAAACAGAAATTAATGGAAGTTTAAAACCCTTGCTTAAGTGTCCTGAAATATTTTTATTTTTGCTCTACATTGTACAACTTCTCGTTTTGTGTATCAAAAGGTAATGATAATGAAACACGCGTAGAATTGTGGTACTGTATTCGGAACAAAACGAAGGAAAAACAGAAATAAATGCCAAAAGAGTATTTTAAAACTTTTGGGTGCATTTTGCGAAAACATTTGTTTCAAATGAAGAGCGAGTCTGACCGCCGCCGCCGGCCCCTCTCAAAACAGGAACGTCCGCTTCTGTCGACTCTAATATAGTTTCAAAGCACTTTGATCTCATCTTATAAAAATGTTCAAACGTAACATCAGAACTATATTCACTCTCACTGACACCTTATTTATTCGCAAATTAAAAGGCGATTGTGAAAGGATTTACTACTTTATTTTTCTCGATAGTTCTATATTATCCTACAAAGTAGTGCTAATTTCAAATGTTGAAATATTTTAAGTTTAACCTAATGTACCTAATATCTTTAAAAAATGTATGCTAAGTAAAAATTTTGGCAGAACTTCTTTTTAATCTACTAGCTACGATATGAGTGGGTATAATAACATAATTTAAGCCGTTCTTCGCGGAAGGAAAATTTATTTAGTTATATTAAAACGATACCCCAATGAATTCAAAGCTAAGTTTTACTAGTTTCCCTAGTAATAACATTATTGATATGGTTCAACTAAACATTCTTTGCCTTTCAGTTACTCTTTCAATGTAACTACAGAAGATATATAACTATGAGTGACTTATTTTTATGGAAATAAAATGGAATACCGAGAAATAAAATTTAATATAATTAGGGTCGAATACCGTTATTAGATTCAATTTTAAATTATTCAAGAATTTTTCATTGCAATCTTGCCTAACTTTGAAGCCCGGAATTCTCGTTAGAGAATCCCGATTGGGTTAAAATTTGGCACACCAATCAATATGGAAACAAGCGAGCTCGTATTTGGGTCACATTAGGCACCGTGTGATTTAAGGGGCTTATTGAGCTTAATATCTTGCATACCGTGTTTAAAGCGTAATATAGAACACTTTCTTGTAAAAGTAAAGCTACACACACGTACACCCATAGCTTCAAATTGGTATTCCCTCCCGTCCCTATGTCATGGATGACATGGACAATACGTGAAAAGAAACATGAACACACACATCCAAACATCTAAATATATAAAACTCAAAGGTGACTGACTGACATAGTGATCTATCAACGCACAGCCCTAACCACTGGACGGATCGGGCTGAAATTTGGCATGCAGGTAAATGTTATGACGTTGGCATCTGCTAAGAAAGGATTTTGGTCAATTCTACCCCAAGAGGATAAAATAGGGGATGAAAGTTTGTATGAAACTTTGACAATTTTAAACCAATCGCACTGAAATTGGCTAACAATACTCTTAACGCGAGTGAAGCCGCGAGCACAAGCTAGTTCTACTCTATGCCCCTGTGCTCTAAAATTAATTCATCAACTTCATCCACTGCTCCGAAAATTGGAATAACTTAATACAGTTGCTATACTTCTAAAGTAAATCTTAACTGAATGTGACTGTAATCAATTAATCGTCCACTTTAGGGCACGGGTCTTTCCACTACAAAAGCCTGACCTAGATCTAAAATCTATACGACTGAAACTATTGCTCCAAATTCGTCAGACTGTTGTTTATTATCGCCGAGAACTCTTCTAACCAGGTCAAAAATCCACAGACCAAATCATGATTCCTGATTTAAAGCTTAATTAAAAGACCGCCGTGACGTTAATTATGGAAGCAGACCCTACTTAATCCTTTTAGACTGCCTGAAATTTTTTCTAGCGTTCTGATCAAAGTAGACTTCAGGATGTGCGCTGATCGTGAGTGGCCTTTGAAAGCCTATGCTCGCTCATTACGTGTGCATGAAATACCGTTTCATATATTTATTTTCGTGCGACCTAGATTTAGCCTTTTATATGTAAAGGCGAGATTCGGACGTCAAGCCACCAGATGGCGGGCGCATACGGGTAACCCAAATTCGAATTTACATTTTCGGGGTCATTATTGTATGGACAGTACTTCAACTCTAAATCAACATTCGCTTTGGGAATGTCTGGATTTCAGCGCTATTTCCGCGCATGTTAATGATGAATCTCTGCGATGAAAGGGCTTTACTGTTGAGCATAGATCTCTTTACATACATACACTTTATACTGATCATGAAAATGCACTTCTCTTTTACACGTATTCATATTTCTGAATAGATACAAGAACGAAATAGTTTTTGTGAATCGCAGAATCCTCTGAGCACCGTTCTATTGCGAAAGTGCTTACACAAACGGCGTGAGACTGTTTTCATTTTAGTTAGCCCGGCCGTACACGGACTGCTCGAGCAGTTAACGGCTGAGCGACGTACACGGACCGCTCAAGCGGTCGGCGTT
>DWKA01000120.1:0-22286 GCA_018249155.1 Panoquina ocola ocola
CAATTCGACACTATTCCGCATCAAACAAAAAAAGAATTACGTAAATCGGTACAGAAATCTCGGCGTAATCGATGTACATACATAAAAAAAAAAAAACATAGGACCCGAATTGATAACCTCGTTGTTTTTTGAAGTCGGTTAAAAATTGTACGGGTATGTGACAGACTTAAGAAATAAATCTGTCCCAATCGTATATATTCATAGGCACTTACGATAAATTATGTTGTTAACGAACCTACAAAGAAATAATCGAAGTCACTCTTTCTCGTACTGGCAGCATAATTTTATTTTAATATCAATACATTGAGAGCCGTGCGCATTCGGACCACGTCCGAGTCATCCGCACTTATCCAGCTTCATTAAAACGCCTAATGCTGTATCAACGCAATTACAATCAAGGTGCTGGACCTCACACGCGGTTAATTAACAGCTGTCGATATTGGAGGGGAAAAAATAAAGGGCAGTTTCGCATCCGAGATAACGCTACGCGAGGTATCTGCGGCCGCGGCGGCGCTTAATGAAGAAATGCAAATTGTGCGCGCCCACGCACGCGGCCTGTTTGATTCGTGACGGCTTCTGAATATTCCTACCAGCATGCTCAGCCCCGCGTGCCCTTACAAGTGCACCTTTATCATTCGCCGAGATAACGCGCTAGGTGGCATCTTGAATTTCGAGATTCCTCCGCCTCGGCTGCCGCCTGATAACGATAGATAGGTGCTGATTCCGACTCGAAAGCTCACTCGGTTGTTGGACGTCCTCTATTTTTAAATTTGAAATAGTTCTCAAGTACAGGTATGAGAATATCAAGATAGTTTTTGAACTAGAATTTACATCAATTTAGTAATTTAATCTCCTGATATTTTCCGATATCCTTAGAGGTATTAGATACTTCTCAAATATGCCTTAAAAAACATGTCTAGCACCGTAGCACCAAACCAGTTCCTTGCTGTCTAGTTGTATTTTAACAGATTTAATCGCGAAATCAGACATCAATCATAGCACTTCTTTAGCCAAAACCTCGGCGTCCACAGCCGCGGCGATGTAATCTTGAAAAGTGTAAATAATGACGTGACGTGACTCCCATTGTCACGGCCGACCGGCCGGGCTGCGTACGGCGGGAAACCAAACGGCATGGGAACATCGCGTGTCCGAATACTAATGACGGACCACCAGACACGAGCGCAACACTTGTATAATTGATTATTATTTATTAATACGAATCGATGCACAGAATTCAATGTCACGAACTTCTGGTGCATAGCAAGACAGTAGGAGTAGGTAGTCTATTATTAGACCCTTGTCTTGATTTATATAAATTAGATTTTAATGCAACTTTGGTGTTTTCTATAAATTGAGCCTTAACGGCTAACATACAATATAATAAAACATAAAATAAAATTAAAAAATCGGTCGCATCCATTTTCCCATCCTCGACAGTGTGAAACCAGCGTTACAGATAAAGTAAGTACGACACTCCGCAACTGTACGTTAAATATAATGCGGTGGCTGCGTTATAACTGCGTGACGTGACGTGACGCGGCGTGTGACGTCGTCAGCTGCGATATTAGATGTGCATCTCGGCAGTCGGCGCTGCGCTCACTGCGACACGCAATAACGCTCCGCGGACTCCAGATTGGCAGCGACGATATACAGAAACTCACTACATTTGAATATTTTCAACCAGTCTTATGCGAACATTTATATATTATTATGTTACATAAGAAAATATACCCATATAAGAAAAAGGTTGCAAATCACAAATGACACAGACACTTGACTCTCGCTTGACTTAACCTTTCGACTGCTTAAGGACAGATCTGGACGAGACACAATAGAATTTATATTGTGTCTCGTTTCTCAGCAGTCCAGAGGTTAACATAACATTTTCATTAAAAATCCATAAGGGTTAATTACACAATTATCGTTGTAAATAATTATACAAGTCATGAGCACTTGATAAATCTGTTGAACTAACTAGCAACTTTAATAGTTAAGTAGTAGGTACCAAGGGTCCATCCCATGGTATTTTGTGGAAAATTGTCGCCGGTCAATTATGCAGATAATTGTTAACTAATACCTTTTTTTACCATTGTTATTGATTGACTAACCCAAGCAATGTCTGCGCGATCATTCTGGTAAATGCGGTGTTATCGTTTTCAATGTCTTATTTACTTAAAGTTTACTGAACGCAAGCTCGTAAGACCTGCAGTGACGCCTCCGTCCATGGCTCCGGTGTCGTTTGACAGACTGCCGATTGCCAAAGATGATATGGAACACGCCATTAATCTCTGATAGAAAGTTGCTAGTTGTCGTGCACGCGATTATTTATAGCTTCAGCTCGTGATACAGCCTTAAAACTATTGAGTAATGCTTGTAATCTTGTTGATAAACATTGCGCATTAGTGTCGCAAATTATATCCCACCGTGGACGCTGTGAGACCACGTGATACGTATTAAAGACACAGTACTAAACAATGAGTTATTTTGCAAGAAAGATAAAAAATACACTTTTCAGACTATATTCTATCTACTCGTAGGTACTTACTCTTGTCAGAAAACACTACATTGGCTAATAAATAACTCATTACTACGGGTTTTGCGCTTAGGACAAACAGAAGTAGCTATTTTAATTGGTGTCCATATGACACGATGTACTGAAAATCATTTACTTAAAGTTTAAAACTATATCTATAAATAAGTAACGACAGCGATGATTTTCATAAACATTTCTTCGTTAATTTCGCTATCTCCTATATCAACAGAAATTACTGTACGAAGTCGGTGTTAATGTAACATACACAACAATGCACGCATGAGCTGATCGTGAATTCATTAGTTCAAGTTAATTACCTGCTTTGGCAGTTACAAATATATCTGAAAGCAAACAGATTTTTATACTGCAATGACTGATTGGAAGCGCTGAAGCCGAAGTCCAAGTCTGATTGGTGTATTGGTAAAAATAGGAAATGAATTAACAACTAAACTTTATATCCGAACCAGTTTCCGCCAGTGGCTTCGCCTGCGTGGCATTTGACCGATCCCGCGGGATTTCCGGGATTAAAACTACCTATCCTATGTTTTAATCCAAGTGTCCAACAATCTGTAGGTATGTGTGTGCCAAATTTCATGAAAATCGATTTAGCAGTTTTTGCGTGAAGGAGTAACAAATAAACAAACATACAAACTTTCGCATTTACCATATTATTATTAGTAGGATATAACCCCAGTGTTGATGCAGTGAATGGCTGCCGGCAACGGTCGGCGACGGTCGCTGGTGGTCGGCAGTGGTCGCGAGCACCGGAGCATGGTTTACGACGCGTAATTACAGGCCGATTGAAATGTTCGCCTTGAGACAGCTTTTAGTGTAGCGTCAGGTGTTGCTACCACCTTACGGGCCCCGTATGTTTCTACTATGCGGAATTATTAAGACTCCTATCATTGACAAAATACCTTTTAAAATTATACTGATACTCCACAACTCCACAGAACAGGGTTGCCGATAAAAAAACATCATCTCCACTTTACGTGTTAAGGACATTGAATTTTCTTTACATTTTAGTCTACACTTTTATCGATGTATTAAGTGAGTATATTAAAAATACTACAAGGGTTTCATTTTCATTGCGGAACCCTAAAAATAGGTAAGTAAAAACATCACTCAGGTAAGTCTTCAAATATCACGCGACTCGTTCGAACTGCATAACATTAGTTAGCAACAATATCGCTAAGTGATAGACACAGGCACTTTCTAATGACGCTTATCGGTAAATCAATCAAATGTATTGGCAATCAGCGTATCAATGTTGACGTTGTGAGAGTGGGTTAAAAAATGCGTTACCGTCACAGCTACATGGTTAGGTATACAATGACCATAACAAATGTAAGCATGGTGCGGTAAAGACAAGTTACCTTATAAGGAAAGTAAACGAAGGTAATGGTATATTCATGACGTAACATAAATAACAAAAAATTACAAAATTATGCTGTAATGAAGTTTACGTTCACACGTGTGTAAAGGTAAACTAGTGGTAATAATATACACACGTTTGTCCTACAAACTATGTTATCACTGTTACACAACAAATATAATACAGCATTTTTAATCTGTATCAACAACAAACAGAGAAAACAATCAGAAATCTCAATCCCAATCAAAAAACTGGCAAAGACAGCGTACTAAAGAAAGAAATTACTCGCGGACTGATGCCCATTCGATCATCCTCGGCATTCCTCACTTCTCATTATAACTTCCCTGTTCCGGACAATGGTCGCGGACAAAGCGGTCCAAAATCTTCGTTAGCGATCGCCGATTAACGATTTCTTTGTCGCCCACAACAATGGCTCTCCACGGCGCTCGAGGATGTATTGCCCGATTCGTGAAATTGACCCATTTTCAAAATTAATATTCCAATTGTATGTTAAACGTGGTTCCGATGTTGATCAACTTTACCATAATCGTCGAAAAACTGGGTAATTTTTAGGTTATTTCTTGACGTATTTTAATGAAACGACGCGATAGACCGCCTTAGAACCTCACTGACAACGACAAAATCAAAATTATGTTGCTGCTATGAGAATCGATTAAGAAATTTTCACGTGCCGATCAACAGGTGAACCCTGAGCCGAATACGATACACATTAGGTATAGGTAGTTTTCTGCAACATATAATAGAATACATTCATATACACGTATAAACTAGCTTTTCAGTTTTTACCCATGCACAACCAATGTTATTTAATATGCATACATTTTTTTAAGAAATTTTGATGGTATTAAACGGTATTACCGGTAACATTGATACATAGTTGTTTGAGAATGATATATGTATCTTTTTAAATTAGCAGGTACGTACAGCAATGTTATTATGCATACCTCCAATTTCTCGAACTTCCAAAGACTATTTCGATCTGAAGACTGATAGTGTGATTTCAAAAATATTTTACTGTACTGGCTATCTACACGTACCGATGTAGATTTAGACATCGGGTGCATCTAGCAAGCGCCGCGAAGTACGCAACTACGAACAGAACATACAGTTTACGCGTCCATCAATCAGGGGGAAACTAGCCCACGTCGCTCGTCACTGGCGACAGTCCGGAATAACCGCGGTATTAATTACTTGTTCTGGGAAACACCGCTAATAGACCCGCGGCAGCAGGAAGCGGGGATGTGACTATTTGTCACCTGCAAATGTCCCTGTTCGGGTTGGGTGCACTCCAGTTTGGAAAGTCTTCGCTTTCGTTGATGCGGAAGCAGCCGGTCAGATGGTGCTTTGTTAATCGCTATGTTGATACAATCCTAAGTAGGACTAATAGTGGTTTCTCACATAAAACTGTCGCGCATTGTATATGTTAAAAGTTATGTTTTATTATTCGGTGCGAGGTCTCTGGTTCGATCGCCGGCTGGCACATTTTTGTATTTAATTAATGTTTTTTTAATGGTCGTATGAGTTTGTGAAGTCCTATTAGTTGTCACCCGTGAATCGCGACAATTACCGAATTCTAAAGCGGGAGAGAAAAAGAAGAAATTCAGAACATTTAAGTCACCAATCACCAATAACGCCATGCACCGTAGTACGTAACACCTGCGCTATGTTTGAACAGTGTCCGTCTTAGTGGCTCTATTGTCGATGTCCATCTTAATCGGCGGTTCGATGTCCAGCGGAGATGCTAATGACCGTGTCTCGGGTCGGCAGCCGTCATCAAGTATTCAGGGGACCGATCTCGTCTTACATTAGTGGAGCTATTTCGGCGCTCACGACAGCGGTAGCCTTGTACCGCGCCCGTCACCTCGAGCCCACTACCGATCTAGACTTGTAGCTGTCTTGTTTGCTCTTGAAAGCTGTGCTTGCTTGAGCTGAATGGAAAACGGTTTCTGTGTATCTGGCCGCTCTCCCTATAAGCTATCTACTAGTGATTTAAATGGATAGTATTAAAATCTTTCTTTCTCGAAGCTCTCAAAAAGAAGTGTGATTTTGATATCACACTGTAACTGTCACTAACGTTCGACGAAGTCTAACTAAATGAACTAAATACTACCAGTGGGTATGATTCCATCTTAAATGTTCGTTAATTCTTTGATAGCTTAAGTCACTCCAACTGAAAAGCATTTGGCGTGCGTCGGAAAGTAATTCCGCGACGAGGAAGCATGTCGCAAATTCGCGACAGTAAATCAAGTGCGATTTATGATCGCATCTCGGGGCACGTGAAGCCCACGACGAGCGACACGCACACGACACGCACACGACCCGAGCTTTACGACCGTTACCGAGAAAGCGGTGACGGACGAACCGATGGCCCATAAATCAATTTAATCTATGACAAAGACAATTGGTATCGTTATGGCATCGTATTGTTTCGAACGAAATCACCATCAATCGAATTTGTAATCTATTTGTAGGTATCTTGAGTCAATTTTCAAGTACCCAATTTGTCGGCCGTTTGTTGTTAGGGGCTATGAACACCGAAGTATAAAAGGCGACTAATGTAAAACTAAAGACATTTTAAAGTCGATTCATTTCCATTTTATACAATCAACACGCTACATACATTAATTACAATAAAAAAGTAGGGCTTCGTGATGAGCACTATTAACATTAACAACAGGTCATACTAATTCATGACACCAGGTGGACATCGACGCGTTGCTAGTTGACAAATCCTTTTTAACACTTTTTACGATCTATTTCCCTGTTGCTGCACAAATGTCAATCTCCTTCGAAGAACCAAGAGCACAACCGCCGCGGTGTACATGCACCCTTACCCCTTTGTCACAAAAGTTGAGCGCACGCATGAATCAAGCGACATCGTACCGCGAGTCAGACTTTGAATTAATGTCTAATACGGTTCTGCGTGTAATTGTCGGTTGACTTTTATACCGGCTGGTACGCGGCGGTAAATCAAAGCTAGAGATTTGTACAAATAGGCTAGATCGTACAAATCGGATAGACGCACTCGCTGCGATCTAACAATGAAATGTTCGAGCCGCGGCGTGGGTTACGGAACTAATTGTGCTAAATAGCTCCGAGTGGTTTTACAAATATAGGCATAATTGAAGCCTCTTGTCTTACCGCGGAAATTATTTACGTTAAAGGTATTGTTTTTTACTATTGTGGCTTTATTGGGCGCTTCAAATGTCACGGGGCACGGCGAGCGCATGTTTAATACATTCCCGCCAGCTGATCAGATAAACATGGCGTCAAGTGGCGGTGTAATAAGCATTAAGGAACTTTATACTCTCTTTCTTGGCTTGCAATAGGGAGCAGTGATATTAAAAAGAAAATTTTGTGGATGAGAATTTCGATTTCTGAGGAATCGATATAGTAATACGTAAAGGAAAACCTTTAAAATATTTGGAAAATAAAAAAATTATGAAGAAGCGCAGGTGATTAAAGATTTAGGCCTCGTAAAACACCAACGTCATAAAATCTAGTAGCGCCATCTAGTAACGTAGTTTGGTAACGATATTCCTTATTCATGTCAATTACAAGAATCAACAGGATAATATTTATCTGCGTAGCAGTGAAGACAAGACCTACAAGTATAACAATGTTACTTCTTTCTACCCTAAACCGAATGTAGCAGTTAATTTCAGACTACAAAGTCAAATATCGGTTCTAAATAGAGTTATTTCTTTCATTAAACCCTACATCACCGGTCAGGTCACATGGGCCAATCGATGAAGCCAGCTGGTGGCCGTAGGTACAGACGTCTAATTCTGATCTGGAGTTGTTCAGCTAAATGGATTGAGTCTCGTGTGGTTATTTCGACGGCGCTCATTTCGTATCTCTCGATATAGCGGCTAACTTTTGCAGACCATCTAAATGTTAACCAAGCAAACAGACAGAATACACGCTTTCTAGTACAGTTTGCGCGCGAGTTCATTGCCTGAGCCTGAGGTAAAGGGGGGAGATAAATAATTTCGAGCTTTAATGACACTATATTAAAGACGGCGGGGCGATGTGCGGGGAGCTTTACGTCAGGCCCCTCGGCAATGATCTCGCGCGCGATCTGTAGGTATTAAGCACATTGGCAAAGCATATTGATATAATATGATAGGCTTGTAGTGTCTGCAGTTACTGCTTAACATTGAAATGGCTATGAATACCTCATTAGCAAGCATTTATATCCTCCACGGAAAAAAATTTATAATAACGGTACCATAATGATATGGGTGTTTTATAAAATTTCTGCATAAAGTTACGAATTGCATCAATTCATGGCATTTAGTTAATGTTACTCGTTGTAGTTACTTACTATGATCCAAAGTTATTCCATTGTAACCCGTTCAGAAACTGGAAAAAAAGAAAAGAAGATCAGTAAGTCCCATCTTAACAAATTAAGTTTAAGACTCATCATCTAGCTACTCAATGATGTATAGGTATAGGTATAATAATTTATTGTGCATTCGCTTATGCTTAACTTTTGAAAACCTAAACCATTTCAACGAATGTCCTCGCATCTGTCACATTTGAGTTGAAATTGTTTTCATCGCGGGAGTATTTCCTTCGTAGCTACTTTTGAATAGCGTTCTAACTTCGAACTCCTAGCACGAAACAAGCCACGAATGAGGCCCACAAACGAGGTAAATATTTCTAATCTTAGAAAATCCAGGACAAAGTACTACAGCAGACTAAGTAAGATGCAAGAGACATTTAGTGTTTATGTGAAGAATGTCTTCCATACAAAGTTGCATGACCCAGTTAAGAGTCCACAAGCCATAAACCCATCATCTTCCTCGAGCTGGAGAAAGTGCGCCAGGAAAGCAAACGTTGGCATTACCCATAAATAAAGAAGACAATAAAACAGTTTAACACCGTTAGTCCAGTTAATCTGAGGCGTGAGAGGACTCGATCAATTACCGCAGCCTCGTAAACACCAACGGTAGCTTTATGAGCGGTATCGGGATCAGGACGAGGTATGCGAATCGCACGATCCTTTTTATAGCTTTTCTAGGAAGTTGATTGGTTATTGTCTGGCTCTGTAACCGTAACCTATGAGTTTATGGTTAACTGCAATAACTACTTTGTAACTAATTTGTAAAATTTAACTGTTCTTATTCTAAAAAAACTTGTCGTATAAACAAACGCGATTCCAACTCGCGTGTAACAAAGATATTCATAAACCAGTCATCACAAACAATCAGATTCTATTTAATCACCCGTAGTGATCTTTAAAATAAATATTGATTAGATATCGAAATTGGACCCGGAAATATGCGTGAGATAGCTATCATCAATAGATCTTTAAAATTGTCATGAAAATTAATGGACGGTCCCATTTGAAATTATAAAACATTTCATCTATTTGGAAAAAACATAAAGACAGCAATCCAGCACGCTTGAACACAGACAAGTTGAACCGCGCATTAATTATTCTATTGGAAGATTCAAAGATGGCGTCGTATTTACTTTGAGAACATTTCCAACTGGCAGCCAATACACAGGCCCAATAAGCCATAACTCATCGCACACGTGACTAATTAAAGTAAGATTGGTATTCGGAATGAGTTTCATTAATTTTTAGCCGTTTGCTGGCGGCGCGTCGTAAAACGGTTGTAAAAATTTGTAGATCGATCATTGGCCGTAAGTGGTTTTAGAGTTAAATTACCTTCAAATGTATTATTAAATATTTAACTGGGCAACGGTGAAATTAAATCCACGTCATGTCTCTGTTGAACGCACTACCTTTTATTCTGATACTGGTTATTTTATGAGTGTTTGATGTTTTAAATTGCTGCCTTATTATGGGAGTAGATACCTTATTTAGTTTAAATTACATAATAGGCACGTTAAAAGTGCGTAGTACAAAGCACCTGGCTTTGTGCTTAAGAAATTTTATTTAAAATAGGCTTTGAGGAACAAACCGCTTCATGTCAATCTTAAAAACCAATATGTTTATTCCACACGTACCTACATACAAATCTACCTACCGAAATAAGTCAGAAATCATAATTCTCCTTTTAGCTTCGATATAGCCAGTCAATGCATGACTAATTTAAATAAAATGTGTTGTACTAAACAGAGCTTAAAAGCAATACCTAAACAGTAAACACCTTTCATCTCAATTAATAAAGACACGCGAGCGAGTTCCGCGAACCGGCGCATATCGTCTCGTTCCTTCCGAATTAATCGCCGACGTTCTCTGAAATCTCAATCGCAGCGGGTTCGATCCCGGCAGCGGCCGTTAATGTTGTGCGGCCCGTAAATAACCGAAATGTTTGCTCGGTAAATCATCTTTATGTAAATAGGTGCGCCCGCGCACCGAAGAATGGGCTTTGCATCTTATCTTTCTGTTTTTGCATGCAAGTACTTGGAGGTTATATTAAAATGTATCGTAATTTTGAAAAAAACTTGCGCTTTAAAGTAATTTATCTTCAACGTTGATACGTATAATACGGATTAGAGACCCCGTTATTAATGAGAAACTCACACGTCACTGTAAATCATTCACAGTTCAATAGAATCGTAAGGTGTACTTTGAATTCATTAATTATCTGTTGCATGCGCATGCATTATAATTATTGTTTTAATCATTCTTATTTACCCGCCCTCGCTCGCTCCTGGAAAAATATTTCTTATGTTCATAGATACATACCGTGTCCGCTAATCGTCATGTACTTTGTAGGTACTACTCACGCTCCGATAAAATTATTGCATAAATATTACTGCTTATTGCTGTGCCTGGGAATACAACCTGGGACCAATTGGTTCGACAAATTTAGCTGTGTACGACTTCATTAAACCTGCTTTGGAACTAATTATTCTTATTATATCAGACTATTTTTAGTAATTTCAATCCCCCCGGTTGCCGACCTGTACTAAAACATCCTTGACCTTCTTATGTACAGCACTCAAATAAAAACAATATAAATTAAGCTAATCGAATCAGATATTATCTACACTGACACATATTATTTGCATGAAAAATGGCGTCCTCCTTAGAATGGAATCCAACTTTTATTTACATCGCAAACAAGTTTAAATCAATAGATCTATTATTATTTACATGTCAGCCTTCATTCATCTTTTAAGCCACTGGTACTATGCGAAGGGGTGTGCGATAAGCGAAACAATTTTTTTTCATAATATGCATTATCAGCAACGCCTCAATCCATACGCTCCACTTATACCTACAGCTTAAAAACGCTTGAGTTATACGTCATACGACTCGCCATTTTCCAGATATCAACTCAAGAACCAATGTCTTTCTAGGTTATAAGCAATCCCTTAATTGATGAATAGAATATTTAACATTATCAATATATTTATTATTGAGATAGTATGTACTAAATTACTATAATTTATCATATAGACATAGACTACCTTCATACACCAGACACCGTTTATGACATCACTGCAAAAAAATCCTTGCTAATTGATTAAGTTAAACGTCAGCTATAACTATTAGGACATAATCTTAACGAAAACATAATACACGTTTCATCGTACATCGCAGTAGGTTCAACAAGTCCATTGCAAACATAAGAGATGTCCAACATAAATTACATATAATAAATTCATGGTTTACATCCTCGTAAAATGTGAACAAATATCAGTTTAAACAGACACATGTGACACATAACATGACAGTTACATTAACAGTTGTTAAGCTAATGATAGGCTGGGCGGGTCGTGGGTTCGATTACTGTCAGAAATATTTAGATAATATATTATTTACTAAACTTGTAACAGTGAAAATTGGTAAAGGCGGTTAAGTTGTATGTATACAAGCGCCCAACTGAACTATAATTGACTAGGTACTCTGTTGGAAACGAGTTTGATAGCATGGATGGCACCTTCCTGCGCGCAAGCCGAAATGAAGTTCATTCTACATCAAATTTTACATTAGGGAGAACTTACATAAAAAAGTTCTCTCGCGAAGAACAACTAAAGCTAAATCATTTCTAAAATGTTCAACTACATCAAATTTAAAATCAGTGCAACTACATAATAATCATATCGGTACTAGACATTATATTCGGTTGTAATTTTTGCACAAAACGCTAACCATCGATTACCATTAGATCTCGTCATCCGATTCGGTCGAATCAAAAACGCAGTGGATCCGAGAAAGTTGTCAAAGTGCGGGCATTTCGAGATTATCGTGAAAACAATCGGACGGCCAACAATGGGCGCAGTCAGTAACTTATCGACCGTAGGTAAATCCATCGGACGGACGAAAGAACCGTTCCGTTTCGTTCTATTTAATTAGGCCCTCCTAAAATCGTGAAACGGCCATCGGCGCTCACAAAAGATAAATTTGTTGTATCTATCGATTACGTTGGAGATTTCTTTTCGGCTAACAAAGCGTTTTCGTATCAAATCACACAATTAGAAGTGATCGGCTGTATGCCCGTCGGTCGCTTTGTCGGCGTGCTTGTCATTGGGGCTGCTCCGCTCCGCTACGGGCCCGTGGGCTGTGCTCGCTCTGTCAGCACTCTTTATAGTTACTACTCGCACGCTATGTTTGGTCTATGGGTAGACGAAACTTGACTTGAATTTTACTGAATTATTTATGGGTAACAATTTATAAAAAAGTTGCAAATAGTGTGGGAATCCTAGATCCTGACAGCTTGTGACAAAAGCGTAACTACGTCACTTGAATCAAATATTTGTCTTTAATCAAAGTGAATTAATCTTGAAATAAAATCTTAATTCATTATTACATTTCGTTTAGGCTTAATACTTAGGAATGCAAATGAGTTATATTTAAAATACCTCACGTTTTAAACAGTATCATAAAATTTTATTATCAAATATTTAACATAGTGCACACCTAGAACATTTATTATCTACATTTATGTGACAATAATACACTACAATTAACATAATTGGATCCGATTTTACACTTAAATCTCGGCAATCATGGCACACGATATTTTTTTTTATTGAATAATCTACGTTAAAATGTCGCTCGTATGTTGCCGCAACAGGCCCCAAGTGGAACACAAGTTGTTGTCATCGCAAGCGCGGCTGTCGAGGCGGAGTGATCGCCCGCCGACCGTCATGACGCGCGATTCTCGACGTTTGTTCAACTGAACCAAACAATCCGACAAACCTGACACAAATAATATTCAACGCTGGGCCGCATTGACCACTTTTGTGTTGTCGACTTACAACTTAATTATCGGGTATACAGGTGTAACTGTTGATTGTCGCCGGGCTGCACAGTGCACACACAATAGGTGTTGCCGAGTGATTGTTAAGATGCGAGATGTGTTAAACTGTACATAGTTAATGTATGTTTAATTCTGAGCTCTGTAATACTCCGTTTCGACGGTGCTCTACCATCCTGCTTTTGAAATTGACTGTCAAGGTAATAATTTTACGATTCTTTAAAATCTGAACTACAATAAAATTGTTTTTCGTAGAGAGATTGAATTGAAATGATTGATATACGTTATCATATTCTGTTCCCTGTCTGCGACTACTATCGAAGATCTTTGGCAATAGCTTAAACCAGGAGAATTGCATGTAGGTACTCGTATTAACCCATTCAATGCCTCCGTCGCGTAAAACGCACATTTTAAAGCTATTTAAATGTGCCCAGGACGCTTATATGCGTTTACGCGTTAGTGGCTCACCATATGCCAATTTTTAGGGGCACTGAGCGTAGGAGGGTGGCAGTGAACGCATTAATATTCAAATACCACCAAGTGGATGAAGGACAGCAGGAACTCTTAACATTGTATCCGAAAACAAGTGACTTATTAAAGTTACCCTATAAATTAAATCGATGTAAATAATCGGAATACTAGAAATAAAAATTATAAACGATCACCTATTGACAGCCATTAATTACAGTTCACTAGAGTCAACGATAGCAATAATAGGCCGTAAGCTATACCTGGGGATGTGAGTGCCCCAGTGTACCCCGGTATACCCCAGGTGCGGCCGGGGCCGGGGGCGCAGCTAGTCGCCGGGAGCGCCGCGTGGTGTCGCCGTCGCATGACTTGCGAATCGAGAGCCCTGTTGAACGTTAGGGTGGCCATGCGCCGCTACGTGATCGGGACTAAAAGAGGACTGCGATCAGGATTCAAATATGGATGCAAATTGAAAATAACTCGTATATAAAAAGCATTTAGTATACATGTAATTAAAATTATTCAATAATTATTAAAATCTAACGATGTATCCTGAAGCTTAAAAAAACGATCTCACTGAATTAAATTTTTCAAACATAATTATTAATAGGTATGTATTTTTTTACATTTTCATTTAACTAAGGCCGATTGTGTTTCTACCGTTATATCCATTTCATACAAAAATATTGAGATTCCAAGTTGTAAGTTGAGATAGTGCGCAACAAGTTTAAAAAAAAAGCACGTATCACCATTAAACAGTCAAGTCTACCAATACGAATATATTTTGATACCCTTTAAAAATTATTAATTACTTTTAGTACTTAATTGAAATGGTAGTCTATCAGTTTCTAAAATAAATAGACAATTTAATTAAATATTTTAATTGGAGACCCGTCCCGAGGGGCCGCGCGCCGTGGCCACCCGACGTATCAAACAGCGCGGCTAAGTGACGATGATCGACAAAAAGCGATGAAGTGCGATTTTATTAACACGAGCTTTCATCAGAGAAAAATAACATTGGGAGGGTAACAAATGATGTTGTTTGGAGAAGGGAAGCTGGAAAATGGACCCTTACAGCGCAAGATGTATTGCGCGCCTCCATCCATTCTGCGAGCGCTATTGACGAGAGGTGACGACGGCGTTTGCTTTGACGATCGTAAGGTTTATGCGAATATTGGCTTCGACTCCGACCTGTTTTTAGGAGATCCACCGACGCGCTCGGGGGACATAGCTAGTGGAGTTCCAATCGACTCTACATTAAATCTCTGAGGACTTCTTATTTAACTTGTTTAACTCTTATTAACTTTATATGCTTATTATATAATATTCTTATTAACTTTATGTAACACAAGTTCATTCTGTAAAGAGTTTATATTAACTTAAAATATTATATTGCACAGTGCAATAATAACTTAAGTTTTGTGACTTTTATGGATATCTCTATCAGATAACCTTTGACTAACATTATAATAAACATAGTAATGAACATCTAACGCGCTAAGCTATTTATTACCTATGTTAAGTAGTAGGAAGCACCATCAATCAATGCACAGGCTGTTGCTAAAATAATAAGGCTGAATAAAATATACCTATTTGGAGGTGAAAACTCAATCCACTGTAAAGAAATAAATAAATAAATGCTGCTGAATAAATGAGCTTTGACTACAAATGGCAGTACAAATACAATTTGGTACATTATTTTTTTTGGATAGAGTAACATCCAAATATATTATTATTATTTAATAAAATATTAAAGTTTGGTTAGTTGAAGAATGAATGTTTATTCAACAACGTAGACGATAATCAACAATTGTTAATAATATTCGAAAGAAGAATCGTATTATTTAATTTTTTTTAATTTACTTGATTTAAAAAATATATTATAATAATTCTCCCACCGAATAGTTGAGAATTGTGGTTCAAATTTATTACAGTTAGACTCCATGCCAGCTGACCATCATTCGCATCATGACGGATCATTTAAACCTCCTGTCGTCATAATACACCCAATCAAACTCCGACCAGAGATAATTAAAAATCGTAATCAAGGAACGTGTCTCATCGCGCCAGTTGATGCGCGAGGACGCGAGGAATGTGCTGGGTCACGGTGCTCCACGGTGCCCCACGGGGGTGCCCCGGCCGGCTGGGGAGCCCCAACAGATGTGAACGTTATCAACCCTTACTTTAACCTGGTGTAACAGATACTTCACGGAATTATTGTTTGTTGAAGTGTTTGTTACCGGCGGAACTACCGTGTTTGTAAATTGTATGATACTGGTTGTTTTTGAGTTTAACTGTTGATTAATCTCGAGGGCTAATTGCTGCTGTTACCAACTAAATTAATTTTTATTATTCGTCTATTCAACATAATTGAATTATACATTTGCCGTTACAAATTATATAAATAAACAAAAAAGTGCTGATGTATTTTTAATAATTTAAAGTTATTGGACACCCATCTGCCGAAGTTCGTTAATTATTAGTGGACGATAAAAGTCGTCAATAAATAATATATCGAACTAGGTGCCATAAACTGACGCTGGCCGGATATCGATACAAACTCATGGCATCGTCGTAATGAGCTCGTCTGACCGCGGCGTGGGAGCGAGCCGATCATGCTGCGTACTGAAAGGTACAACATCTACTGGTACTATGTATAGATTATGAATACAAGTACATTTTGCACCTGCACAGGAATATTACGATAGGGTTATTAGACGTTTGACGATCTGCGAAGGTCAGCTGCCAAAATATTGTTTCTGGTACAATCCTGGTAGTACAAGACAATTTTTATAGATGCCTTCAGTGTGTGAGGTTGTAGAGGTGAAATCTCGGGTATGGACTACAGATACTTCTAAGTGAACATTATCTCTCTTTTGTTTTAATTAACTCGTATAATTCCATAGTGTTAAAAAACAAAGAGTAATGTTATCATAAATGAGAACATAATAAGCCAGAACGAATAAAAGTGTACGAACTACTGCATCTTTTTCGACTACTCGGTCGCGGGCAAGCCCCGGACTTGTCCATAAAACATATCATATTTCTCAACTGAATAACCCACGATAATCAGTCGACGATCAAGAAAAGACGTTAAGTTTCAAATTAATAGAAAATTTACATAATCTGCAACTAAAGCACGCCATACCAATCATCATCGGATATATTTAATTATCATCTATTTATTTACATAACGAAATATGGATGGTACAAAACACAGCGATGACACACGATGCGGGTCCGATACGATCCATCCGGCCGCTCGCAATTAACGGTTATCTCACAGATAGGCATAGGATCTACCGGAATAACATTAAAACTATCGGAGATAACACATTTGATTTTAAACGATTGTTAATGAAATATTATGGATTGGTAATTGGATGTTATTGAAATACTGTTGTCACTGAGACGTGATATGGTCGATGTCAGATGAGATTGGAGTTTAAGTACCTGCCTAAGATATAGTTGATAGAGCTTATCCAAATATCTTATGGAAAGAGAGATGTCAAAGTTATTTTTGATGAACGAAAGCTTTTAATCTGTCTATAAACTAATTTAGGTAAGCAGATAAATGCAGATAAAATAAGGTTTCAGAATACCCTAAAGATAAATTTATGTATACCCATTTACCCATGCACTGTTATTACCTCAAAAGCGAAGTCTACAAACTTGATACCTGATAGTCTGATACCTGACCTGATGTAGCCAATTCTTCGTAATGTTAAAATTTTATTGAGGATTAGCAAGAACTTTTAGTACTAAGCATTTATAAATTGACATTTGTTTCCGATGCAATCACAAGGTGTAGGGCTGTCCCTGCATCCTGTGATGATTCGATTCCGAAATCGATGCGACTTAATGAGCGCTACACTCGTAAAATTTAATGAAGATCAGAGCTCGTAAAGTTTTAAATTCATGCTTCAATGTCGTTGGCAGATTAGGAGAAGTGCTCCACTTTACAACATCGCTTAATAAACCATAAAATATCTGTAATAAATTGTGAGAAAGTGTATCTGAGCAACAGATAATAATAATAAAGTGAGCTTAGTAAGGCGGTGCCGTGGTGGTCCGTGTCGAAGATACGGTGCGATCGGGACGAAATGTTTTGTTAATTTATTAATATAGATGATGATAGATGTTGTAAACGGCATACAACGCATGTAGGGCATGAATGTCTTGTAAGAAGGTCTAGAACGTGCTTCAGACAGTTCTTCTGCGGTCTTCACAGAGGTGGCTTTACCATTAGTAATCAACTGAGGTGTAGTAATGCTATTGTATGTAATAACATACCGAAACTACGACATAGTTTGCTCTATGAAACAAAAACACATATCATAACATGTATCATTTAAATATCAAGAAGACCCTAAAAAGTTGAATTGACTGCATGTACACAATTGAATAGGTGATTCGATCTAAGAATAGCAAAAGGAGATCCAACTTCACCGAGTTGTAACAAAACTAGCAATAGAAAGTGTTTCTGACATCCTTGAAGCCATGTCGCGAAATGTTCCCAACAAACAATGGACTAGTGGTTGAATAATCCCAATCGGGTCATACAATGGTGAAGTACCATCACTATTGCAACATCGTGCTACAATATCCGATGAAGCACATCGACCAGATGACGCCGACCGGTGTCCAGAATATCCACGTATCGCGACCACCAGTCACCGCCCGCTGACCAATCTCTCCGCTTACTCACTGCCGTTTCGTCAACTCATCGACCATCAATATGTAAATTAATGAGTACCGGCCGAATGACAAATCCGAGTGCTCGGCGCGATAGCGAGAAACACGGCTATTAGTACCGGGATAAACGATAGGCGATAGACGCAGGCGCAACCGATTTCCTCAAGCACGGTAACAATTTATATTATGCGTCTGATCGTTATTCGCGTGTTAAGTGAAAACATATGCGCGCTGTTCTCGAATCGGAGATCGATATTAATACAAATATTCAAAATGTTTCGAATATCACTCACTATATTATTGTATATCTTACTGTTTTAATTATATTCGTTGAAGCTCAGTGGTCATAATAAATGGCTTCTTTAGTTGCAGACACATTTTCGGGCAGTGATCACCTTGTATTTCAGCGAAATAAAGACCTCTCAATAGACAAATATTTCACTTTGACACTTCAAATACCTGCTGAGAATATCTTATAATGAAAATAATATATATAGGTATATCAAAATTGCCGCTGAAACAATTCGTGGGGACAATTGTAATAAATCTACTTGGAAGAGATCAATTCTGTTGTTAAATGGACGGTGGTTGATGGGGCCACGTGCACCAGGCGGCCGGCAGCCGGCAGCCAAACGTCCAATCACATCAATTGGGTTAGGCGGTTTGAAAAAGTCCCTGATTGATTTCGGTTGACCAAAGAAATTAATTCAGTTTCAAATGGACGAGTCGATTCGAAAAAATAACTGAATAAATCTAAAAAACATGCTCTGTTTTCCGTTAACGAGAAAAATGGATATGAGTCATAAAATTAAAAATAATAAGACCAGAGTAAATTTTACAATTCTCAATCATACGTAAGATACTTCAACTGTACTTGTACAGAATGATCAATCATACTCAATCAACCGAGTGAAGTACAACGCTAACAATCGATGTAACATTGTAGGTATTCTCTGCAATGTAACTTTGCAGAATGATAAGTTACAAAAAAAAACATGAATCCAAAAACAAGATGATATCCATCTTGTCATTTCCAACATCTAATGACATTCATAATGTCAAATATTTGTCGTCAGTCGATACAAAACAACAGCGGGCGGAGAGTACCGCCTTGGAAACACCAAGATTAGATACAAGTAATATAGGTAGAGCCGAAAGGTCAAATGCACGGCTTGCATAAAACCAGATTGCTCTCCTGTCACGACGATCAGCGGAGCTGCGAACAGCGAACAGGTTGCGTGAGAATCTTTATTGATATGCAAGTCATAATTTTATTGTGTGTATTGTAGTCTATAACTTTTTATTACGGAATCTACAAGTCAATACTGTCGGTCTCGGGTTCATTCTCGTCATCGCGTCATGTCTCATGCCTCATGCAGAAGCTTTTTTAATCAACTGACATTTTTAAAGAGACTAAAGTCAGACCAGTTTTTCTTCACGTGCCCTGCACTGAATAATTGGAATGTTTGATAATCATCAGAAAAATTGGGAACCGTTTCAGCGTATTTGGCTGAATTAAATCAAACGGTTTCTATTTATTTGTTTGCAATGGCTCCAAATTTTCCACCGCCAGCAGCGGCAGCCGGCAACTAGCCGGTGGGCAAACAGAGGTCGATTGGCAGCTTGGACGTTTGTCTGCCTGATTGACAATTGACTGTACGCATTGTTTAGCGGTCGGTGAATAAAATGCTAAATAGAGGAGATATCAAAACATTTTGTAAAGAGAAAATTGCAAAATAGAAGGTTAAATATTATTTTTCATTATCTATTGAAGCGTGTTTCACTTTCGGACATTTGAATTCTATTGAATTTATATTTATATTTATGAAATAGCTTGCTACACTACAAAATATGAAAATGAATCGTTTGAATGGTGTAAATACTTTAAAAATAAAGTTTCTATTAAACACGGTGTCGGGGGGAATCCCGTAGTTTGTTTTCAGTGGGAATAGTTAATTTTGGTGTCGGCACTGCGTTTCAAAACGCGCGGAATTCACTCTCCGCGGCCGCCCTGAAACTGTTTGACACGCGACTCAATCGAGATGTACAAAATTCTATTTCGCATGTACGTGGTTATAACTTACCAACCAAATATGCTAATTTCAAATGTTATAAGTTAACAAATATTTTACGCATTCAAAGATCATTATGAATTCCTACCTCGTATATTTGCCATTACACTACATATTAGGGAAAGGAAGCAGACAAACTTTTTTGTCCATCTTTACTTTACCTTACCAGTAGCATGGTTCAAACACCATGTTTTTCAGTTCAGATCGATCTGGACCAGCCTGCCTTATGCCCAAATTTGTCAAAAGTAATTTCGTCGAGTGCTTAGAAGTAACAAACAATACACATTCGATCTTCAGATAGAACTGGCGATACAGCGGCTGCAAGCGTTCGGCTGAAGCGATCGCGATAAACATAAAAAAGAAACAGCACGAGAATGTAAACGACGTAATGAAATCGCATATTGCATTCGTTTCGTGTTTATTATTTACATGAGCTGCCCGTAAACACAAGTGATGGGAGAAAGTCGCTACCACACTACCAACGTGTCCAACGTAAACCATATTAACGCTCGGAGAACGAGAATTAAATCGTTGAAAAAATAACGCAATGCAAATTCGTGCTTAGAGATCATTATGCCTTGAAGTACCGGAACACTAATCACTTATTATTAACGACACGCTTCAAACTTGTACACGCGACTGTCGTCTTTAGCTGACAGAAGCAATAGGTATGGCCGGCACGAATCGGACAGATGTCTTGCGTTTTGCATACCGTCGCTTCGCATTGAATTTCAAACCGTGGGGCCAGGGGACAAGGCTCGATTTGCATAGCTGGAAATGTCAACAATACAATTATTTCCCGTGTCGATACGCCATAAAACAAAATTGACAATGCAAACTCACTGCAGTCGCTTTTACGGTTAGCGATTATCGACTATGATTATAATTTAATGATTATTGATAGCAATAAAATTATTCGCGCGTACCTACGTGATACCTCAATTACCATTACTTTATTATGATAAAATGTTATTTACATTTTAATATGTTTTCTTTATCAATATACACCATCTTTAACAATAAACTTAGACCCGTTCACAGGTATTTTTCGATGTGAGAACTCAATATGAACTTAGAATACGGTAAGAGAAAACATTGCGATTGAACGTAAAGTAACATTGTTTGCCATGTGGTTCACGACTGTTTGAGATAAAATAAAATTCGTATTATTAATAAAATAAAGTCAGTGTAAAAAATTAAAACATCTTCATTTATAAAAAAATAACGATGCATCAGAAGTTCCCTACGTTTTATTTCAAATACATATAGCAAGATGAATAATCAAGATCTTCAGTCATAAATCAACTTCAGTTTGCCGAATAAATTAAAAAGATGTCTAATTCACCCAAAGCCAAATTAATATTGAAAACTAAATTAATAAAACTAATTAGACAACACCTAGTTTTTTTGGCTTCAGCCTATTAACGGTAATGACACAGGTCTCATCACTCTGCTTTTTGTACTGACCAAAAATTACACAAGTCAAACATTTGTGATCGGCAGTCGCGTCACGATATAACGACTAATCGTGTCGCAGTCGTCACGTAGCGAGTCTAGGCGCTCGCCAACGACTTCGCCTTACAAGGAGCGGGCAGTGTAATTACAAGCTAAACAAAGTTAATCGCGAAGCGCGGTGAATATAATCGGTCCACGCTCAATGTTCAATGCTCAATGATGAATTTGAAATTGTAATGTTGTCAACTTTGTACACCTCGGGGTAAGGTGCTGCGCTCACTGTACACTTTCGGCCGAAACGTTGGACCCGGTTTTTGGACAGGAACTACCATTTGATAATATTGCTAACTTACTGATACTGATGATAGTATAAATGTCTCAATGTTTTTTTTTTAGTTTTTTCAATTTTTTTTTTTCATTCGCGAGCCAACTTATGTTACGTCACGACTCACGAGCGATGCTTATTATTCAATGCTTAT
>DWKA01000121.1:0-22270 GCA_018249155.1 Panoquina ocola ocola
ATAAATAAATTTGAAATTGAGGGACACTTGAAATTGACTGTGTGTACAAATTTGTGAAAATGCCCATAGTCATTGTTTATAATCTCAGGAGACAATTCCATTAATATTTAACTTCATAACTAAATGTAAGAAGTCATTGTTGTTGTTTTATAGTACCTACATATTTTAGTAGGTATTTTTTTTATAAAAGATAAAATAATATACTTTACTAAATTATACTTGATTAGTAAGTTACCAAATTAGATTGCAATCAAATTGATATTGGGTGTAATGATGAGTTTAAATATCTTTTCCCCTACTGGGATGATATTTATGTCTTGTCCATGGACACATCACATGACCATAAGTCAATAATTAACACTTGTAAATAGTAGTGCCATGTCCAATTCCACATAGGATAACACATTTTATTTAATATGTGTACTTGTGTTTAAAAGTTGAGGAATTCCTTCCACCATTTCTTCTTCTCTATGACAAAGCATCTTTCAAAATTAGTAGTAGAATCCAAAAAAATGATGTGCATAAGTGTAAATGATACATACATGAATAAATAATAATTGAATTTTACATGTTATTCATTGTCCTTTCCAGGTAGCTTTGTCATCTTTCTACGAGCATGGTGGCAACATAGATGAGGGTCCTGCTAACCCAGTCCCGGCTGCACCATCCATGCCAGTGATCTCCGACAGTGACATGGACTCCCCACCCACCTCTCCACTTGCACAGAAAAAGAAAGATAAGAAGAAGCCCAGCAATACAAAGTTTGCTACTCTTGACTCGTTGCAGCGTGAGAGTTCTAGCGATGAAGAAGAAGGTAAGGATCTTACTTAATTTCTCAATTTTTGTACCTAATTACACAAGAAAATGAAGTAACTACTCTTTTTTTTATTGCTTATTAGCACTCATTCAAAATCATTTTTAATGAAGGTGTCACTGATAGGGCATGTCATATATTTTTTTTAATTTTCCGTCACTATTTACGATTTGCCGTATTTATACACTTACAAGTATTCGATCTGAAAATACTGAACACATTTCCAAAAGATTATGTATAGATCAAATAACTTATAACCTAATAAAATATAACTTTTATTGTTAATTATTATACATATACAAAAGGAAGCTTGTAATAAGTAGTGTGCTTCCCATTTCGGAGTTACAGCATTAAGTTATTTACTGTAAAAAAATCGCAATATTTTACTGGTAGGTAAATAATATACAACAGCTTTAGGTGGTACATACAATCAAGTTAATTCGACATTTCTTGTTCCGATTCATGTCAGTTACAATCGAATGGATGAGTGAAAAACTGAGAGAGATATTCCAGGAATATTTTTGTGACCAAGCTGTTTGCTCAAAAAGAATACCTAGAAATGATTTCACATCAAAAGATAATATACGAAAGGAGATTGAGCTATTGAAAAAAGAAATAGACAAATTGAATATTGAGAATTCAGAGTTTAAGCGTGAAGTAGCAAGATTGAAGAGTTTAATTAATGATGGTAATCCAGGTCTGTGTTACATCTGGACTCTAAACGTCATTAAGGCTGGTTTCAAAGATGTATGGACGACCCGTACGTGCGGGTCCGGGCGCGGCACGCCGGTGGAACAAATGTTTACGCTACAACATCGTTTCACAGCTACACGGGTGACCGCTCCGGGCGTATACCTGCTATACCCGGGAGCCCGCGTCGCTGTGAAACGTCAAACATGTGTTCCACCCGCGTGCCGCGCCCAGATCCGCCCGTACAGGTGGCCTGGACAGCAGTGAAACCATCCTAACTATACTTTTAAGTACATAAAAATAAATATGTACCCATCAAGTGCAGATTAGCCCATATTTTTCTTTTAATAGTCAGCTGTGACATGCAGGTTCTATATCAATTTAGAAAACACTGAAGTTTTAGATGAATGATGAATGTAAGTATAAGTATTATTATTTAATGTAACAGACTATATTCAATTGTTTCAGGCCAAGCTTTCTACGCAGGAGGCTCTGAGAGATCAGGCCAGCAGATCTTAGGACCTGGTAAAGGCAGGAAAGACATTGTCTCGGAAATGTTCAAGAGCGTCAGAGAGTAAGTTGTATTATTATCAGTAATTTTTAGTTTGTCACTAGTTACATGGCTATATTCATCGGCACGTAACTTGGAAGGACCTAGAAAGAGACACTTAGGCGCTGTCCTATTGCCATCGCTCGTACGATGCGGCGATGCGATTTCAGCGTGCGATGAAACCGATCGCGCGATGAAAAAACGTATTTGTTGTCGTGTGTTGATGCGTTGTCATACCAAGGCGCTGTCAAGTGCAAGTGTCATCGCATCATCGCACGACCTTCAATAGGACATTCAGTAGAAGTCAGTATGTTTGAACGCGCGGTTGTACGATCATTTTCGTCGGACGGACGCATCATCGTACGAGCGATGGCAATAGGACAGCGCCTTATACAGTTGTTAGAAGTGCAATAAAGCGATAGAGGAATTATTTCCTTTGACTCAATGACGCTTAGTGCAAATATTAAGTGTGGTCAATATTGGTGAGGGGAGAATATTATAAACGAGAACTACTTCTATAGGGATTAAAAAAATAATAATATGAACAAAGGCATAAAAATTTAGTGCGTTTACCATTTTATAATTATTTTTCATTCACCACCCGAGACGTTTTTGGTCAAGCTTTGACTTATAAAAAAATAAAAAATAGTTACGAGATATACGAGTATAAGAACGATTTAAGCACTTAGGTATATGAAAATAAGTTAGATATAAATAATAATCATAGAACAATAGTTTTTAAACTAAAATTTAATAATAATAGATAATCAAATTAGGTATTAAAATGAATTCGTAATTATACGTAAATACCATGAACAAATAAAATAACAGTATTTTAGTTTGAAAAACTTTTAGATCTTGCATCAATGGTCAACCACTAACTAATAATTACCTATTGATTATACGATGAGTTGTGTCAAACCACCCTCTAACCCGCAGGTTAGAGCACTGCCATTACGTTGATTGAGGATTACCGGTTGTACTACAAATTATTGTAAGAGGCCTAATTATTGCACAAAACATGCTTCTCATTCGACCCTCCGTGCGGTGTGCATTCTACGCCTTTTTAGATCACGGCTCACATAGAATATAATAACGAATTGACAGAAGTGCCTATTTTCAGATTCAATTCATGGTTTGGTTCATAGCTGAAGATGCAATTCGTGGTTCTATTCTAGTAGTACAATGTTTATTATATACATACCATGTAAATTACAACTAGGTAATAGAAGAATGGACTATTTTTAGAAAATATAGAGGAAGATGGTAAATCTTATGTTGTATTGACCAAGTTGCTGACCGTAAAAAGGACAACTTTTAGAAAAACTTTAAAATTTTATTGGCTACAAGACAAACGTAAGTAGAAAACCTATCAAAAGGACCTCAGCTTTTTAGTTGAACATGATTTTCATATACACTATCTACCTCTGAGAGGAGAACAGCGTGTAGGTATTAAAATAGACGAACGTGTAGTTAATCTAGAAATGAGTCGTGTAACTCGTGTACAAAACAAATCGGCGACGGCGGGAGGCGTGGCGGCGCCCCGCAGTGTGCGTCTGTCGTCGTGTTGCCAACAACAGAAAAATTATAATTCCAACAATTGTGGCCTATTGTGCTGGCAACCCCGATGACAGGTCGCCGTTGGACACATGTTTCGAGCATTTCGAGGCAATTCCGCCACTAATGGGCGGTGTTCTAATGTGCTCCCGAAATTTATGACGTAGGGTAACACCCTCGGTTTAGTTTAACGGTAAAATTACCTATGGTTTAGCATAATAAGGTATTTTGCTAGGTTTTTATGTGTTTCGTTGCTCTTGATAGTCATAAAAGAAAAATTACGTGTGTAGTACTTTAATAGTTCATCTGATGTTACCGTCCGGCTAATATTATGACGATGAGTTTGTAAGACACTTCGCAATGTTAATAATTACCTGATCTAGATATTATTAGGCTATGTATCCCACTTCTTTATTCGAATTTAAAATTACCTACTCATTATGTATATGGAACACAATGAGATAGCCATCGACTATCTCATCAGATAGTCGATCATCGATAGATTACAAAAAAATTTTTTAGACTTTTTTAAAATTGATTTGACATGAAATCTTAGAAAAAAAAATTAAAATGATTTACTAATTCAAGTCAATGTCGCTAATACCCGTTTTTAATAATCAATTCTGAAGAGATCGTAGGTAGTGCTTTCTAAACTCATCACCCGTCGCTTGAGGTCACACAAACCAGTCGGCCTTCTATAGGTTCATCAGGTCGTTAATCAATCAATCACTTATTGTATTTCGTGTGTTTTATGATTGACACTTGGACAGTGCAAGCAAATGAGGTAGAAACTGGATACATTTGGAAACCCAATCAATTGGTTGGAAGCGAGTAGAGGTGGGCTTTGTGCGTACGTTTTAATCTTTATTTATAAAAAAGTCATTTGAGAACAACTTTGTCTGATCAATAAGTAGCTTTTTTATGTGGTAAATAATGTAAACTATAGCTCCAAAAGCTTAAGCCAAGATTAATCTCATCAGAGCCCGACGGTTACCGAAAGCATTATTCAAATTTAAATGCCTCTTTTCCTGATTTACTCTGTCATAAAGTCAATTCCGATATCCCCCTTACAGCATCGCATTACAGCTTATCTGCGGATGTTGCAGGCGTCTGCACCCTTCGGACGTTATCGCGACACTGCCAGATTTCGTAACAATACCACCCCTATCCCCCTTTTTATCTCTGTGCCAATCGGAGGGGATGTGCGTTCCGAATATTCGAAATATGAAAACTATTCTTTTTTAATTTTACAACGTTGCAGCTTGGTTTTTTTACGACAATGTGGTTCGGGATATCTAGGTTTCGATTTATTTCGGTATAATAGATGCTATAATAAATGCTATCAACGATTGCATAAAATGTAAGAAGATCTAGCTACCACCCCGTGTATGTAGGTAGGTACATCAATTATTACTTAACAAATCTATGCTCACATATTTCTTCACTGGGATTTTAAAGTGCCAAAGGGTAGTCAGAAGCTTTCAATATCTTCGTCCAGACAAGATTGCGACACATAATAATATCTCCACAACCAGTTAAAATAATATTGAGTTAAGGAAATACTTGAGAATAAACAATAACAAATAACCAGTCACATTCATGATTATCCCAACTAGGGAGAAAAACGATGTGGGAGTTGGAGCCCATTGCCAGATAGGTGTTACCATAGATAGTATACTACAAAATAAATAATGATTAAAGAAATTAATTACACTTTACCACCCAAGACTTCATCGCCACTGATAAAACTATCAAAAATTGCAAATGGAATATAATATTTTTTTGACTTACGAAAACAAGTCACTTGTACACTGTTCGTCACCATAAGACGACGAGACGACCAGACGACGAGACGACCAAAAATTAGATTTTGCTAAAAGTAATCGGCAATTGATAACCATAATCGAATCGCATCCCTCGCGACGCCATACGGCGGGTCCCATCTGAGCACACCCTTGAGGGCGGTTAGCGCATGCGTGAACTTGGAGAACAACTGTTGGGATACTGATATGTTTTGTATTGAGGATTAAACTTGTTCCACGCAACTGGTACCGCGATGGCACGGACCACTGGGCAAAGTGGATGGCAATTAGTTTGTCCCGTATGTTAAAAATATATGAAGGACCTTTTTGGGATGCAGTAACTTTTTTATAATAGTCAGCGATCTATAGTGAGTTATGTCTTTTACAGTTTAAAAAATAAACCAAAATCCTGGCTGTTGAACATCGTGACCCAAATGCGTTTAGAGTAGAGGTTCCCGAAATTTTTTGACTAGTGGATCCCTCGCTTTATTTTTATTTTTCTGTGGACTCCTGGTTTAACTTGGATCCTTTAACGATTGGAAACTATAATGATCAATTCCTCATATTTTTCTTCAATCATCTTAACATAGATAGGCATCATAATCAATTTCACTTATCTTTTTCCATTAATAAAACAGCCAAAAACTTTTACACGAATTTTTATCATATTTTACAGGAACATATTTTACGAACGTGTGAAATGTTTACCAACAGATATTTTACTGTATTACTTGGCTTCTAAATTGTGCCCTTTTTAGTTTAGGGTTAAAAAGCCCTACAATGACACAATAGGGTGTCTTTTTAACACCAACAATTTGGCGGGGCTTGTTGTCCACCCCCGGTACGAAGGGATGGGGACATTAGTAAACATTTTTTAATCTATTTTGACATGACAATGCTGAGATTCATTGTTGGCGGTAAATCAGTTTGAAATTGGAAGACGTATTCTGTTGTCATGAAAAATGATACTTGGAAATGGATAAATGGATTGAAAAAGACTTTTAAAAGTAAAAATTAGTAAACAATTGCCTTGTTGTATTTTACACAAACAGGCATTCTTTTTAGAAATCAAGTTTTAAGCTATTTGGTATTTGTAGATTTGTAGTTGTTTGTACTTAATAAGTAGATATGACAAGTTCGCATCTTAAGGGAGGATGCACACAGCGTAAGGCGTGGCGCGGATACGGCGCAGATACGACGTGTTTCATCTTGTCTAACATGAGTCAGACGTGACTGACGTGATTGTATCTGCGCCGTATCCGCGCCACGCTTTACGCTGTGTGCGTCCTCCCTTAGAATGGTAACAGCATAGTAAGTAGGTATAGTCGGCACGTCGTTTGGTAAGACGTAGAAACAGACAATTAGATGCGCAGAAGTCATTTTTTAGTTATGCACGTGTTTTTAGAAAAAAACTACTTCTGAGCGTCTAACTGTCCCTTTCTACGACTTTCCAAGTTACGTGACAATGACTAGGTATAACATGAATAACGTCAACGAACTTCGGAAAACCGTAATGTAGAAGAATTTATTGTTAATGTTATTGTTATTCCAATCCCATATGGATTCGGGGCACCAACTGTGATGTTTATCGACACCGGCGACTTTATAAACGTCCGTTTGGCGGCGAGTGGCACCAGTGGGGTAGCGGGCACCATTGGCAGTTTGGTACTGGCAACTCTGGCACATTGGATGGCAGTGGCACAGATGTGTGAATGATGAACGATTAGATTTGCCGAGATTAGGGGCCACTGCTGGTTACTTTGTAGTTGTCTGCCGAAGTATTATGATGACAAATGTTTACATGGATTTGTGTTTTGAATATTTTTATTCCATGACTTTAAATTGGAGTTGTTTTGGTTAAATTATGTAAATGCAATTGTTTTATGATTTATTTGAAAAATTATTACAAATAATAATGATTATTATTTTACTACCGGTTTTAAATGGGTGCCTACTTACTATTTTTTTTAATATAAAAGTGTATTTTAGTTGATTAAATGAAGATTTATTTTAATTACATTTAGAGACTCTCTCCAATATTCCTTGATTTGATGATTACAATTTCCGTATTGTTATTAATGAGTCTTATATTTTAAACAGATTCGTAATTCCTAAACCTATGTATGTTAAAATCTAAGTTAACCTACAGTTTATCAATAACCCGGAACCTCCGTATTACTACGTCACTACGGCTCTACGACAGAATTTCAAATCGATTTTTCGTTTTATGATACAATTTGTCACTGCTCTGGGCGGAGGGCAAAATTAAATGGTTCTTTTGTCAAGAGACACTTGTTAGGGTTCATCCACACTACGCGAGTGTTTAATTGCTTGTTTACATTGACAAATGTTTGTCGAGGCTGCCTTGGCTTCGTTTTATTGTATTTGCTTTTAGTTATAGGTACTCGTAGATACTAATGTAGAGCGGTTGGCGCAATGAAAAAGTTGATGAAGTTTAAACATGTTTTTTTAGGAATGGGGAGGTGTGTCTATGAAGATTTTATTTCATAGGTACCTACCTAATGCCAATTTAATAAAAATAAAGTCCTAAGACTTTACTGCACGTCACAAATACAAAGTTATATTCAGTGCCGTTTCCTCATTTTTGTTATAATTTTCTCAACTCGTCAAGAGTACCTACCATCCTACCAACCTACCATCAGATGTACCTACTAATAAATAAATTAAAAATCTTTTTTGAAAAAGATCCTTTTTCTCCAATAGAAATATCTACCTTGAAATATATTTATAAATATTATCTGCGTTGTATCTAATGCTCAATGAATTACGCACTTAAGTATTGATTTTGTCACTTCATTTATTAATTTTGATCAGTTAAATCAAGTAATAAAATCTTATATCCACATTTGATATGACGGTATAATTTTATCTCCGCTACATATCACTTGACAACCTCATAAAAAGATGTGATAACAAACAACAATTTATTATCACCTTTGGACAAATAAAGTTATGACTAAGACGCGCGTCATAACTTAAAAAAATGCTGCTAAGTAATCAATCAGGTAAAAAATAACAATTACCATTTTTTACCATGTCAAGTACATACAGTTAGTTTTAAATGAATGAGCGTTGCAAGAACCTTCGTAGGAACAGGCCTAAACAGGGCTCCGAGCTTGCTCGCACCCACACGGATCGGGCACTAAGCTAAAAGGATTTACCTAATTCGACGTGACGGGCCTGACGCGGGAAAACGTAAAAAACAACATGACAGGAGCGCCTTACGACATCGTTAAATCCCTCCGCCCGATAAAGATCTGTGACACCTTAAAAGTAAGGAAAAAAAAGTGTCAGCCGGCACCTGGGCTACTGTATTCAAATGACTTTTTTCTCGAAACCCCGCGGTTTTCCGAAAACTACCCTAGAGTCTTGTGAGGTCGTGTTTTAAGCTCGTTTCGTTAGTTTTTGTCGTGTGGTTTTTTGTGACCACTTTGAATGGTGGGGTCAATGACACGGTGCTATTTGGTAGCCGACGCTTATTTTGATAACATCAAGGACGTGTGAGATAAAGTTTTTTGCGGCAATAGAAAAAACACCCGATTGTTCTCTGAATGAAATCGTTCTGATCATATTATAGATGTGAGATTATTGTTCTATGAATTAAAAATATACCCATACAATTACTGGTTTAACCGTTTTGATGTCTGGAAAATACGACACTAAATTCCTATTTGTCCATTGATAAAATTGTGGAATTTATTTTAAGACTTAATTTACTGCTTAATTAAAACACTAATTTGTTCTCAAATGTGTGTGAAGTCTGCCAATCCACACTTGGCCAGCGTGGTGGACTATGGCCTGTACCCCTCACACTGTGAGAGGAGACCCGAGGAGATGATGATGATATAATACTAATCGAATCGAAGTCATAATATTCACAATATACCTAATTGGTGCATTGGTGTTTAATAAGATATAGATTTAATTTTTTTATCATAATATTGGTGCGAGTATGTTTAAGGTGAAGTCAGTCAGACAGAGTTATTTTCGCATAAAATTAAGTAGGTATGCATTTAATTCCAGTGCTAGGCTAGTAAACGGGCAGGTTTTCGTTTCTTGCTAAGCCGACAACCCGTCGGTGCAGTCTCTACCGTTACACATTGGTACATGGTGGTCATCACTTACCATTATATTATGTCCCGGCTCTTGCCATAAATCATTATAGTAGGTCGATGCTTAAAAAGTGTTTTTAGTAACTCGGTTTAATTTAAACCATGGTTTGGTCCATTCCGTGTAGATAACTCTTTTTGTTTTTCAAGCTGAAAATATTTACAGGTATCCAAATTCGAAATTTTGTTGTATTTTTAATGGGTATAAATGTGGTTATGATTATTTTAATTTACTTTCTTATAATATTAATCGTTTTTTGGTCTCATAATCGTCGTAATAAAGTGGTGGGATTTCCACTATTTTATATATAATATAATAATTTAATACGTGTATGTTAGTAAATTCAAAATAAATGTTATATTGCCCTAACCAACAATCGAGTTCTTTAGTGGTGTGAAAAATATAGACCACTTAAGTAAAGTGCAAAAACGTACGAAGAGACTGCGATTTGACTCTACAAACCTGGACTTCATGTTGACGGTTTTAAGTTGAAATTGGATTGCAATAATATTGAATATATACGTCGCGCCCATCCCATTACTTTTATGGGTTCGATCTCGGTAGCGACATTGTATTCAAATCGTCAGAATTTAAATACAAAAACGCGATTATGTGACGAAGGGCCATACACGCTATGCGTCCGCTGCCAAGATTGGCATCTTTCTCTGTTCACGCACTGCGAGTTTATAACGCAGTGTGGTTCATCATGCCCTGTCCCACGGCTGGGCTCGGGTCTCCTCTCCCAATTTAAGGGGTACAGGCCATAGTCCACCACGCTGGCCAAGTGCGGATTGCCAGCTTGAAGTGTAACAGATTGTAATTTTTGTACATTTTGTAATTGGCTATTAGCATTCTTTAATTCTATTAGGTGTCTCATTAGAACTTAGTAGTATATTTCGAATTGAAGTCCTGGTTGTCATCATTACATAGCAATCCTTAAGCCATGCCAAAAGTCTTTGGGCGATTTAAAATCTTTTGGCAGTCGGGTTGGCCACCAACTCCTCAACAAATCCTTACTGTACTAACTCGTAGCAGCGTGATGGAATATGCTCTCTAGACCTTACTTACATCCTCATTGGAGCAATAGCGGAGTATGCTCTAGGCCTCAGTTACGAGGAGAAACCCGTGCCTTATTGCGGGCAATAAATGGTTAAAGCCAAGACAAGTAGCGTTTCAAACGTCGCGTTTTTTAGTTCAAGTACGAATGCTCCGAAACATTCAACCCTTGAGAACGTTGGTAATCGCGCTCAGTGCTGGATTGTGGCACTAATGTCGCGTGATGTGCCATTGTTCGTGCTTCCGGTGCTTAACATCTGAAGCGAAAGATGGGCTGATAACGAACCTGTATGGCCTCGTTTGTATTTTGGAAGTTCATTCATGGGTTCAAGTCGCAGGTAGATGCATTAAGCATCTTTAAGGTTTTACCATAATATTATATTATAGGTAAGCAAACATGAAAACAATTACAAATAATTTATCAAGCAAAAGGATTATTAACTTTCTGTTATTCAACTCTGCCTTGAGTAATACTCGTATTAAGATTATGATACCTACTCGTCGTAGCTCTTTAGCTTATTTCTGACCATGTACCGAATTTGTAATTCAACTCGAGTAACTCAGGTTGGTTGTAACTAGAACCAATCCGAGTTAATGTTTCGAGTTGACACTTCTCTAGTTGCAGCTCGTCTGCTCCCCAAACATGACCCCTCGCCTGGCGGAAGATCTCCCTTTACGCAATATGTATCACTTGTGCTTAGCTATAATTTTATGTACCTACTTTAATTTCGTTTTACCAAAAGTTATTGGAAATCTTCAACAGTTTCTACCCAGCACGGCGTACAGCCGCACGTTCGAATGAGATCATGATTACACCAATCCAATTGGAACCAATTGGTTTACAAATCTATAGATTCGGTAGGCGTGGGAATGATTTGATTTGAGAGCATGCGGGGTTTGAACATTCATGCGGTTGACCGGTGAAATTACCCATATCTGCAGTTGGCAGTTCCATAAACAAGTGGATCAGAATTCCCGGTAGTAAACAAGATGAGATATCGTGAGGTGAGTTGCCATGGACGACGGAAAAGACGTAGGTAGGTATACTGGGTGAGTCATGTAGATCGCAGTTTTTCTTTTTATTAAAATCGATGACATGGTTCCTAAGAACCGATCTTCGTATGTCTTATAGTTTCAGACTTCCTCACACTGACCGATCTACATGACTCACTCTGTACAGTAGGTACTTTATACAATTCTTACTGAAATGCGCGCCATTGCCACGATAATTTTCTTTTGAAAAGTTATTAATTAACGGCCGTTCTTAATTGGGAAGTTCGAAAATTTCCCGTAGCATTCACGCTACTAAACATAGTACCTATGCTGTCTAAAATGTTGAATAAGAAATTAATTTTATAGATTAGGATAATTTGAACTTAATTGGAAAACTTATCTTCTGATTGGAGGTTGCTAATTTGAGATGCCATTTTGAGGGCGCGGTAAGTTCGTAAAATATTTCAATGCCTCATGATTTAAAATGTTTGCCATTAGTGTTTATAATTTCCGGTACCGGTATTGTACAAGCTTTTTTAAATATTAATGTCGTTCTAAATTTTAAATAAATATACTGCTTTTCATCTGTGAGGCATAAATTTATAGGAAGCAAGTGTCACATCAAATGAACTTCATGACCCTGATTTAAATAGCATAGCATGTACATTACGAAGGTCGAAGTAGGCAATCGGTTAAACCGTGAGAAAAAATCAAAGAGCATCACACGTTTGATAGAGTAAGGATTTGTATAATAAATCCACTAAGAGATCAATACATACCAATAAATGTTTTAAATCGTTTGTGTCAGGCAACGAGAGATGCGTCAAAGAAGAATCATTTTATTAATCGGTAGCCGTAGAGGGGCCCCTGGGTTAAAGCCTTAAAGCTTGTTGGGATTGTGACTTTATAATTTTTGGTGTATTATTTTCTGATTGTTGGGTGTAAGGTAATGCAAGTCTTAAAGTTTAAACGAAGTCTTTCGTTTTAATATAAATCGATACATATAGGTAATTAGGTAGGTACAACTCCTCTATATTATAAAATTTGTATTTTTAGTACCAGTTATGAATACCTAAATACAGCTGTATGTACCTAATTAAAATACGTATTAGAAAACCTCATTCAAATTGGTTTAACGTTTTTGAGATTAACGGAAATAAACGCATAGGCCAATATAAAAAGTCCCAACATCTTTCTTATGAAATCACTTGTGTTAACATAGGTACTTTTTCTTAAATAATATATTATTTTTATATACGCCCATTATGCACAGACAGTGATCATTTCCAGCTTAAGTATAATTAAGAATAGACTGCCAAGTATGAGCTTTCTTCCGTTAAGATAATATTAACGGAATTGATCCCATTTCTCGTTTATTATCGAACTATAAAATACTCGTACGCCTACCACAATACTGGCATATTAATTCTGCAATATAAAAACATTCGATATCGCTGTACCATTACGTTATCCTTAATGACTAGCCATCTGTTCATGCACGTCGCGTATAAAGAAAGGTGTTGTACAAGACCAATTTAATGATATTTATCGGCAATTAACATTAATCGCTTCTGAGGTATATATTTATTGTTCTTTGATCGCGTCTCGTGTGTCACTCGGATTAAGCGCGCGCGCAGGTAGTCTGAATGAATTGTCACTGTCTACACTGACAGGCGAGGTAGGGCTGCCGAGCGGGTAGTTTTGTATCAAATATAACAGAATGATTGGAACCCTGTTAGTAACACCCCTGAAGAGGCTTGAGCAGAAGCGACCACTTAGCATAACCTAATACGTCTGCTTACATTACAGCTGCCGGAAATTAAATATAATTAAAGTGTTTATATTAAAATATAACTCACCCAACAGTATTTAACTTAAAGTTAAGTGGTTGCTATATTATGTGAAGGTAGGTTTGTAGTTTCAGAGGTGATCCAAGCCCAGCGTAGGGGCAATTATAGGTTATAATGATGATGATAGTAAGAAGCCTTACTAATGGAAAGCTTTTAGAGTCCAGTCTGTTCGATTGAATGGCATGTGAACAGCTAAAGAAGTTTGTGAAGATGGCATACATATTTATATTCACTTTCAATGTACTTTAAAATGTACAACGCTATTCTATTTTCATTCAATATAAGTTCGGCAATTATTCCAATATTTTAACAAGCTGGTATGCTATCCAATTATCTCCTGACATAATCGTCTAATGGCCATTACTTACGGAGACATAAACGCATATTATAAAGCCATTTTTTGGTGCGCCACCTTTTATTTTATCCTAGACGACAACAAACTTAATTGTATAAATGTACTACCTGCGTAGTGAGCTAAAACTACTAAATATATAATCTACAGTATGTAGTACGTATCTACATAATTATACAAGTTTTATACAATTTAATTGTGGCAGCCCTGGCGGACGCGTCCCACATAATCCTCGTCAGCTTAGCCCTAACACGGGTAGCAGCGCGTGAGAACTGGCCCCGCGCCCCGTGACCAATGCCTGGTCCTGCAATGATCAAGGTCATCAAGACGCCGTTAAGGAATCTTGTTCGTGTATTACTGAACACCAACAGACTCGTATATTAATTGATGGCCGTGTTCATTTTAATAGCCCTAGTTGAAGTTTTGTGAGAGTATACGCTATGATGGAAACCTTAAAATGTCGGTAAATCTAATTATGTAATGGAAAATCAGAGAAAATAATTAAATGGTCATGATCTGCAACCTTTCAAAATACCTTATAATGAAAAAGGTCGTAAAACTATTGCAATGTTGGGTTATCTACTTCTGATGAAGAAGCGGAACTCATTTCTTTGACGACTGTTCTTAATATTTTTTTGTAGTCCCTATATCTCTATCTAGTGATAGAGATAGAGATAGTGATAGTTCACTATCTGACAATATCATAATCTAAGCTTTAATTAAAATGTTTTTTAAATTAACTCTTGACAATGAAACATTTTTAAATCGTACCATTAAATTGTTACAATAATGATTCCATCCACACCATAAAATAAAAAAATGTAGTGGAAAAAACAGCAATTAACAATTAGAACTTCTAGGTTTTAAAGTGTGTCTAATTTTGAGGCGTTAAAAAATGCGCACCAATAGTTTTATGGTCCAACGATTAAATCGATTACCACAATGTAGCTACATGAGAGAAAAATTAAGTGTCAAAAGTCAGCAGTAAGCCATTACTAGCATATTTATTTTAATTGGTCTATTTAGATACCTGTGCGATATGAACATACCACATTTGCAGTGAAAATATCGCGAGGAACGATATAAATGGTACCTAAACATTTTTTGTCAATTACTACATATTATGTAGGTATATTATTTGAACTATCCTATAGGTAGATACATTTTTAGGATTCCAAAATGAACATAATAAACTCATCTAATTACATAATTATACTTTGAAGCTCACTATAAGCACAACTAATCCAATTTTCCAAATTCAAATATGGTTTCTTAATCACGCAGGGCTAGATTAATAAAATTTGTTAATACGCCTATGTAGGTACGTAGTTTTTCCTTAATTGGCAGAAGAATTCCATCATTTATCTTTACAATTATTTAAGTTTCTTCTATATAAGATTATAAGGAGCTTGTGAAAACATCGCTAAAATCTCCCGAGGCACCACGACATGAGCACTGCACCTCTGAAATCTCGCCAGACGTGCATCTGACGGCGGCTGCCAATCAAAAGGGCTTTAACCTAATCCCGGTTAGGATTAAGGAAAAAATAAACCCACGGACCCCTTGTGTCCCGCGCAAAGCGTTCACGCTTCGCCGCTTACATGTTCAACTCTGACAACACATAATGCTGTTAAGAAACTAAATGCTTATACAATTTGATCCTTATTACCTTTTTATAAGAGTCAGTTAAATAATTGCAACAGTATTTACATCTTTGTACTGAATAAGTTCGGTATTTGACGCTTGAGGTTTCGCGTAGTAATGTAATTGTTGTATAAAGGCTGGTATAGAGTTTTTTTATCCGTCTCGCTGATTTGCGGATGACTGACAAATAAGACTACATTTTTGTTGTCCTTTTATAAATCCTTCTGTACCTACCTTGTTGAAGGTGTGCAATATTTTGTTTTGGAATAAAAATGTGTTCGTTAGTAGTTCGTTCATATCTAAATATGAGTCCAGCCGTGATCGATGTAAGCGCATTTAGTGAGTACCTACTGTATCATAATAAAATACACTAAAATAAATACTTAATTATGTGAACATATTTTTTTATTCTTAAGAATATTCCCTATACTAACAACGATGTTTTGTTCTGGCTATCTGCTATGCTGAATCTAAAGAATTATCCCAATACAAGGCACATACGTAATACGTTTTAAAAAAATGTTTCATTTTTATTCCATACATTTCCATCTAGGTGATTTTTTGATTCAAAGTAGAATTCTTATGAAAATTATAATGTTGCTGGAAATAAACACGCCTGAAGTATAAATATCCACCAGCATTGTTAATAAAGTAACCACAACATTGAATTCTCTTTCTTAACAATTTGCGGTGGCTTTGAACCCGGAAAATAAAAGAGAACGGCTTAAAATGCAATTATTTGAACAAATAAAAGTAAAAGTTAGGAGCCCATAGAAAGTCCCCTCCAAAAATGTCAACTGTCAAAATCGAAAGGACCACACGTCACGCACCTACTAAAATTATCCGCAGATAAAATTATGTGGGACTTACCTTCCCTTACCGGGAAACATCTTTTATTCAATGCAGATAAACTAACAATCAGGCGTCGAAATCCATACCTGTGTTAAGCCGCTGTAAAAAAAAACAATCCGGGCAAAAGTTGCCAGACCGAAAAATAGAAAAGGCGCATCCAAAAACAGATTATGACAAGCCTCTATTTTGTTTGTAAACACAACTTTGCCTCACACAATGGCCCTTCGTAATGTGACACCTCGGATGATAAAAGTCGCGATATTGATATGTGATTTTGGCATTATTGCAAATTGGCGCGCAATGCCGGGTAAATAGGCGAACTGTTGACGTTTCCGAGTACACAGCTGCCTTTAGGAAGTCGTTAAATAATTTGGCGATCTATTGTTAACTTTGAAAAGATTGAAAATTTGCTTTGAATCCAGAAAGACGGCTATACCACTAAAGTGTTTTTCATTTATGACTAGGTATACTCCTTATGTAGTTGATTCAATTTGCTTTGCAACCTTTATTTATGTACAAGTGTAACTAGTGGTGTTAGTTACCCTATTATTTTATGGAAATATCATGGTATGTGTTTATTAAAACTAAATTTAAGCGACAAGTTGCTGACAATGTAATTAATTTATAGCTTCATCCATACTAAGCTATTCAGAAAAAGGGACGTAGTATTTATTCTCAGAAACTGTACAACATGGGGTACATAATTATTATACAGGACGCCACGTTTATTATATTTTACAGATGTTTAATATATTCAAATACTATGAAATTTCCAACACTACAACTGAAAGACGTAAACAACTTTTGACGTTGATAAGCAGCCAGGCAGGCAATATCTATATCTCTTGCACAAACATCGTCGGAATTAAATTGGGTGATACAGGGTCAATCGACTTTATAAATAAGGATTTGGGAATTATTCTGGCTATAAAATTTCTATGTTGTTCTACAGGATACATCAAGAGTAGACAAATTTGCGTTGAACTTAAAAAAGGAAAGAAGTACTCTGAATATATTCTTATGACATTGTTTTTCAATCCTCTTATTACGACATTATGTATTCTACTGAGTTAGGTAACTATTGGCGTGATCGATAGAGTTAGATATATTGACCTCTAGAGTACTCTAGACACAAAAATATCTTGAGCGATTTTATGTTATTCGGATGTCTTTAGTTTTCGTCGTTAAGTTATACAGGAGGCTTTCGTCCTGCATGAAAATTTCGACACTTGAATTGAACATTAACTGATTGAGTACCCTGAAGGATTATGAAGGCTTTCTTAGTTTAATCATGAAGTGACTGTGACCTGTAGTGAAACGTATTATAATGAAATACCAGGAATTGCAGGGTTTTATTGCAAAAGTTAAGTTTAGTTTTTCAAGTTAATTAATTGAAAATTTTGCTTAATTAAACTTTCACCGGCATACTACTAATCAGTGGGATTAATTAACAAGAATGTCTAAGTTAATATTTAAAACGTATCTGCCTCGTCTTTTCGCAGGCTATCGTTTGATACTAGACTCCGGTAATTAATGAGCAATTTCGAGGCGGAAACGTGGAATGTGTGTGACAGATAATTTTGTTACGGTATAGTAACTATGTACTTAAAATGTTATGTAGGTACTAATACTAGTGCATAGGTTGGTAACCCCTGACACACAGGTGGCTCTTTCATCCATGAAAAATCTTGTAAATGATAAATTTCTGACCCTTCTGCCTTAAAGGTTGCCGATACCTGTTCTACGAAATGCCTAATTGTATCGAGCTTAAGTCAGACTGAGTAGGTAATCGGAAAAACATCTAAACTTGAATTTGTAAGTAGCTAAGTCGAAGAAAAATTGCTGAACTTTATAAATTTTAAATATATCGTGAAAAAACTATGTACGTAATGTTTTTGTGAAATTGTATTAGGTACTAAGATAATCATTTAAAAGATAAGAAACAACTTAAAAGATAGTTTTAGGTTCGACATTTATACACACATTTGTTATTACTAGGACCCTCTTTCCAGAATGCTTAGCTTAAAAGACCGCCAATCAGTGAGTCTTGGGTTCGAATCCCAACAAATCAGTTTTTGTCCTTGTGTGTTATCCATGGCACCCACGATTCAAGTAATCCTAGTGTGGGGCTATGAGTGTTTATTGTTATTTATAATTAACTCCCAATTTAGTTAGTATTTAGTTAACAATAGTAAATACTGATATTTATTCAATAAGCTGCAACATCGACGAGGCGATAATATTAAATGCAATTTATTTAACAATAAGGCTAGCCCACGTCCAACGACGTGTACAGGCGTATTTGTCGCTAATCTGTTCCGACGTAAAATTGGCCATTCAAGTCTTAAGGTAGATTAAGGAGAATGAGCTCGGAATCAGCTGATGTAGTGGCGAAGTCATTAGGCAAGTTACTTAGCGGAATATAGTCGGTGGCATGCAAAATTTTGAGTCTGGCCACTCTCGGGAACTAATGATCGGCGGGCAGATAGCGCCGCGGCCGCCCTCTCATCCCGCCATCTAGGGCTGCCTCTTGCCGGAAGATAAAACTCGTACTCGTGTTTGTAGAAAATTTTAAATAATTATTTTGTGTGCACGCTTACTTTGCATATACTAAAATTCAAACTTCACGTATTAAGGGAAATATAAAGTTTGAAGTATATAATGCTTATTTGTATTCGTTTGTAAAATGATTTAATTTAAGTTTAATGTTGTAAATTACATTAGAAAATCAAATATAATTAAACTTTATTTTTAGCATGTAACAGTAGAGTTTTAGTTTTTGTAGTAATGCCAATTGATTGTCAGTGAATGGAAATTGTACCTGCTCATTGTTTTAAAAAAGATGTGAGTACAACATTTTAATATTTTGTGAAACGTAAAGGTAATCCCATTATAGAGCGGATTGTCGAAAAAGTCGTGTTTATTAAATTTATATTTCTGGGTAGTACATAGGGATTTCGTTAAAAGGAAAATTTTATTATTTCTTTAACACGAAATAAATATTTTTGTTGCTTAAATGCCACAAAAATATTGATAATAATTTTAATACAAAATAAGCTCTACAAAATAAAACAACATACATATCAGCTACCCTAAACATATGTTATTTAGAGAAAACTTTTCCTACAACTTAGTTGGAAGACCTTTTTTCCCAGTAGACAACCCTACGCTCTGGCGTCTAGCTCTATAATGAAGCAATTTAAATGCATGAGGAGGGCGCGAGAGGCGCTTGGTGGGGAGATGTTACTCGGAATCATAACGTAGTCAGTCGATTTCAGTCCCAATCAAAAAGGAACCTTACATACTACAAATAAGGCACAAAATTCAAAAGGAGCTGATTGAAGAAAGACCGTTATTCGATGGTGAATAAACAGTAGGTATGGATGATAGTGGTGGCTCGGGGTAAGTAAGGTATATCTCTGCAGGTAGAGGATTATACGAGGGTACGGAACGACGTAGGCGAAAATGTTTTCCTAACTTATTCGGCGTAGTGAAAGGAAAAGTAGCGAGAGTGGTATAAGTTCGCGGCACATAGGTTGTAGGATAGGTATTTAGAGATAACGGAACAAGATTTGTTAGACTTCTTGTTTTATTTTATATGCTTGTAAGAATGCTTGTAAGTATATAAAATAATATTTATATCTTTGTAATTATTTATCCAATGAAACGGTAAGATCAAATTACAATATTTTAATTTTTTACTATTTTTTATACATGCTTACAATTTATTTTTATATATTACTGAGTATTTCAATGTACATATTTTATATCGCTTGTTTAAACTGAGGAAGTATTTTTATTTGTTTAATAATATATCATGGCATTTTTTTGTTATAATACAACCATAATTTCGTTGCAACATCCCATCCAATTTTTTTGCTTATTTTTGAATTAGGTTCAGCATTGTTTCTCGATTTTCTTTCTGAGAATTTGTTTTCTTTATAACTTGAAGAAAGGTACAAATGTGGTTCACAATATAACTAGGTAAATAATTGTAAACAGAGGTTCAATAAAATACCTTAAAATAGTTACTATAAGCAACACCTTAGGGCACACGTAAAGCCCGTATAATCCATTTTAATACTTGTACACTGAACTTGTACGGGTAGGTAACTCCGCGCAATGTCACAGACTCACAAAAATAACAAACCAATCTCAAATAAAAGGGGAGTAGTGAGTTTATCAATGACCATAAACAACCTTCGGGCTCATGAATATGGGAAAGGGTAAAGGAAAACTTATAGCTCGGTACATTCTTTCGGGACAGCCACGTCACTTTCACGGTTTAGTAGCCAGGGGTGGCAACTTAATATCTATAAAATAAATGTTTAGTAGTAACCTCTCTTCGCGTCTTTTTAGGTTACGAGTATGTTCTGTAGTGTCTAGGTAAAATGATGTATCAAATTATATATTTAATCAGTAAGCGAATAGTTATCTTAGCAGTAGGTTTGGATTATTGTTTCTTAAAATTTTATTAGATGCTCAAAAGCAATCAACTTACTAATTTATTAACCCTATAGAATTTTATTACTAATTGCTTAAAATAACTATTCAAAGTTGCCTTAGCCTTCGGATCTTAGTGTTTATAATGCGGAAAAAGTTGTATAGGTGGAGATTTTCCGCTAGAGTCCATCCCTGCGTGCCAGCGCCGGCTGCCAGTGACAGCCGTTGTTCCGAGTCGCGAGGCGGGGGCTGTTCAACGCTGTTCACAGCGATTAATCGATTTCCGTATTCAAAGAGTCATAGCAAATTACAAGTCAATCGCTTCGCAAATTGAACGCGAACGAATTGCGAGTGTGTCACGTGACGGATGCGAAACAATGAGTTTTTGCCGGGGTAATTACTTGCTGAAATTTTGTCACGTCGTTTGTTATCGTAGGTGTATTATTGTAAACTTAACTAATAACACGACATACCTATTTAATTTGGTGACATTATAGGTACATTGAGGTTCACTATGAAGCTATGTGGGGGGAATTTAAGAGGCCAAATATAACAATTTTATGTAATTAATGTATCTGTAGGTATAACTGCTATATTTGTTTGCTGGGTAGAATGAATAATTTAGATATATTTTCCTATGAAATAGAATTAAAAATATCTTTTCAATACCTCCAAAGTTTGTGAGTCAATTGACTACACGATCGGCGACATTCATGGAAGTTAATAAAAGCAACCATGTTTATTCATAAAATGCACAATACCAATAAACTTCGCATCAAAAAGTAGCCAGCATTCCGTGAGCACACGCGTAACAATAACAATTTCATAATACTTGCACAGTTCGCATTCAAAGGTTCCTCGAGGTGAATGATTTCGATAACATCACGTACGAAGTCGTGTCGTAAAAGAAAGAAAGAAACCCGTTCCCAGTGGAGGCACCGGCAGGCCCGCGCTAATAAATCTCGGGAATCCGCCCCCCGGCTCGAGTTCCGCCTTCCAGTAGTATTTAATAAATATTGCCTCCTTTCTACGAACATAGAACACGTGAGCTTCGCTTGTAATAAATAGCAGCTTTTAAAACTTACAGGTGACTTTAAAAGTTATGACGTTTTTAATTGAATTAATTGATGCCTTGACTTCCAGTTTATTAAAGGAAATTCACGCCCAGTTTTAGTTATGGTGTCTGCTTTGTGTTATTGATGTCATATCTTTCATGTTTTAATTCGTTGAAGTATAATATTTATAGGTAAAATGTAGTACGACATTAATATTATAGAGGTAGACCTAGTATGTATTGTATTATTATAGTTATTAAAGATTTGAAACATGAATTAATTATTTACAAAATCTTATATTGAGAGAGACCGCCATTTGCACTTTACGTTTAAACGCACACTATTATATTGTTGTATTAATCTTGATGTACTTACAATAAAGAATTGAAATAAATAAAAAACGATCCCGTAGCCTAGTTGGTAGTGACCCTGCCTGCGAAGCTCGAGGTCCCGGGTTCGATTCCCGGCCGGGGCAGATATT
>DWKA01000122.1:0-22244 GCA_018249155.1 Panoquina ocola ocola
ACCGACGGCTTAACGTGCCCTCCGAAGCACGGAAGCGCTCAAGAAATATTTGCCACTAGCGGTCACCCATCCAACTATTGACCGCGCCCGCGGTTGCTTAACTTCTTTTTAATTATATTCATTTGGTAAATACATATACCTACAGCTCCATCAATCCATACTGCAGCGATGTGGAGGATTATGCTCTAAGCTACGAAGCTACTCCTCAGTTACGAGGAGAGACCTGTGCCCTAAAGTGGGCTATGAATAGGTGGAAGCCAATCAAATATACAGCTGTAAAAGTAGCGTTTTGCAGCGTTACCTCTTGCCAAGTAACAAATTAAGACGTTATTTCTTGCTCTGAAGTGACCTTAGTTGTGAGCACTTAAGTGATAAGCAGTCCATGCTTATTTATTAACCAGTATTTGGTTGGCAGGATTCCTAATCCATCAATAGGGTTACATCATTTCATTTGCGCATTGCAGTTATCTTATTTCTACTTGTTCTACTAAATCAAACACCTCTCTGTTTACATTACTTAACCAGATGTACATAGTTCTCCTAACAGTATGTTTGTGTGAGTGGAAACCGAGTGTAACCATGATGACATTCTCTTCGTATCAATTAACTTAATTATGTAGGTGTGCCTCACAGTGTCTCGTAACAATACGACGGTGTTGTGTGCGCAGGCGGCGTACGGCGCGTGGGTGCCGGCGGCGCTGCTGGGCGCGCTGCCGCTGGCGGGCGCGGCGCTGACCCGCCTGGTGCCCGACACGCTGGGCCGCCGCCTGCCCGACTCCTTCGCCGACCTGGACGCGGCGCACCACGCCACACACGCCAGCGTCTAGCCTCCGCCTGTAGCCAAATGTCCCAAACGCTTGTAGAATAGAATACTGTTCTATTCTACTAACATTTCGGACAATTGTCTAAGGGGGCTGATCTCACTACTCTAGCTCTATGTTAAGTGCAAGCGGCACTGTTGTCAACGCGATCGAAATCCATTGTGTACGTCAAAATGACGCACTGTAGAGTGTAATAGCAACTTCACATTAGGTCGCAAGTACTGGGGCAGCAGCGCTGTAGCCGCACGTTCTCTATGACAATGATCTGTCGCACGGCTGCTACGCTACTGTTTTTAGTAAGGTAGCCTGCCGCCTGTAAACTTCTTCTCTGTCCTTGCGGCTCAGTGTGAAGGAGCTCTTAGCAGTTCCCGCGCCCGTTCGTCAATTCGGTACTCATCTTGGTTTGATGTTTTTGTTGAAGGAGTTTATCAATAAGAAACATTGAGTATTTTTAAAATTTTCCTTAATAGTTTTTTGACTTTTTTAACGTCAGTAAACTTTTTTAACACAAAATCTGGAGCAAAAAAGTTTAATTTCTTGAGGTACAAATAAAAATGAATACGGGCTTGATTATTGGACGCTACTATATACGAGTAGTGTCGTTTACATACAGAAATGTCATTATTGGTTCCTACCGAGCTGTCGATTACGGGTCCTAACATGACGAAACGCGATAGATCGACCGTAACTAGGTCACAGCGCCTGACAATCATCGACGGTCAGTGATGCAGTGGCTATCAACTGGAATTTGATTATCTCCGTCTACGTTCAGAACATCTGAGACAAGAGCGATGTGTAATGACCGGCGATTGGTTCCATTACACCATGGCCTCCGTTTTGTTTGTCGATTACGGTTTAATACTGCAAAGTATGTAGCTTACGGATATGCCGCAGACAAAACGCTTATAAGCTTAATTAGTTAAAAGTAGATAGTAATCATCCGAGTGCCTTTGTTCAAATATGATTTTACTACTTAACACTATTTTGTTATAACGCTTTAAACTCATAGACCAACATTATTACTTGTCCTTTGCGTCCAATGTTCCATGAATAGCACATAAAATCAAGACTACTGATTCAAACCAACAACTTAAACCTCATATGAACTTAAACCTCACAATCTTCCAGAGGCAAGTGGCATTCATTACACCTCACTACTGATCAACAGATTATTCATGAACTAATTTGGAATACAGAAAACTCGGTTTTAAAAATGGAAGAATGAACTATAAGTACCAGTGTCGAACGGGCGGGGAGCTGGTGAAGTAGCGGAGTAAGAAGTGAACACTTCAATGTTGTTAAGACATGCGCAAGGTGAAGCAGGGTTCTAATTAATTATTGATATCGTAATTCTCATTGGTTGTTGTGAAAGCTTCGAATACAATAAACGTACTTGATATTGTGTACAGGTGATATGCGTAGAAAGTTATGATCAATAACAATTATGATCATAATAATAATATTATTATGTTGGTCGGGATCCTCGAAACTGCTAAATTACTCATTCGCAAGTTGGTAGTACATTATGTACTTCGATAAAAAAAATTAAATAATTTTGTATTTTATGGCTATATACCGACTTACTAAATTTTTGTTTTTATTGATTTTATTGTGTAAATTTAAATATTAGTTATATGATATTATTGTTGCAATATTGGTATTTTACGAGCATTCTCGCGAGAGCAGATTGTTACGTGATAATGTGGTCACAGTTCTGTTGCGGGTACTCGCGGACAACGCGAGTGGACAGTTCGTTACGTTGTAAAGGCAAGTGGACAACAAATAACAACTTTTGTTATCGCCGATCTGATATTAATCGTTAAATAACTATTTGTTGTGCGCGGTGTTGCTGCTGATTGTGATTGTGATGTGTCCTTTTTATTCTAAATTGCAGTTTCATTAAGTTTCTACATTACATTTATAATAAAACGTCCAATTTCGTTTATGTTATTATGTTTAATTATTTTTAATTTGTTGGTACCCGTACTCAGAAATTATAATAAAGACTTAGGTATAAAGTTAGTCATTAGAACAGTACCTACTTATAAGAGCCGGCAAATTATGTAAATAGGCGTAAGACGTACAATTAGGTGTAATGAAATTTTATATTTTATTATTTTCCAAGCGAATTAAAACGATAATGTTAAGCGTATTATGTCATTTCATTTCAACACCAATCGTTCTACTTGCTTTTTGGGTAAATACTGGCTCTTAAGCCCCTACTCAAGGAGGTGGATTCTGATTCAGAGTCGGTTTCGTAAGCGTTGATGAATCCAATTTATTACAATAAGTTACCACTTAGGCGTGCACAATGCACCGTCGTCGGTAGCTAACCAGATCCAACTGGCTCGCACAAGACAACCATTTACCCACGTCGCATGAATAGAGATGTTGCATTCGGCGCATTGTGGCGCATCCTCCGCGGCTGCTCAATTACCGGCGGCTGCCGCCCAGCGCCCAGTCGTTGCTCCCGCGCGGCGCAGGCGCAGGCGCGGACGTGAGACGTCAACTAGCTTGCAGTCTGCAAGGAGCCAATCGAGCCGTCAGGAGCAAACAAAAGACAAGTTCGGCTTCGTTAGCCCCTAATTTATTTTTCGATTATAGCTCAATACAGTGCAGTACGAATTTAATTATCTGACATGTTCACACCTTGCAATCCGAAATAGCAATTACGGGTTTTCATTGAAGTAAGGTTGCGCCTGTTCCGGTGATGGCGTTGCACAATGGAGCACCTTGCTGCAGGTGACAGCCGCGGCCCTGACCCACTGGCTTTCTACCAGCTCCAGCATTGTCTCGCGCCGCCACCGCGCGCTGCACTCGCCGCAGACGCTGCGCTCCTGGTACACGCGCGCTGCACTCGCCATAAAAATAGTCTCTCTTAGAGAACAGACTGAGTAGGCGTGTGCTCACCATCACCACTATTGGACTCCATTACGTATCGTCAAAAAAATATCCAAATATATTTATGGCATAGTCCTTCGTGCAAGAGTAGTGAAGTGAGTGTCAGAATGAGTGAGTCAAAACCTAGAGCGGAGGTCCCGGAGAAGATTGGGAGGGCTGGCGAGGTGGACGTGGATTCGGTGATGCGGCAGCTGGGGCAGGCCGGGCGCTTCCACCTGCGGGCCTACGTGCTGGTGGCGCTGGTGGCCGTGCAGGTCGGCCTGCTGCACACCACGTACATCTTCCTCGCTGCGGATGTTCCCTACAGGTATCTTTTTGCATCTTCACCAGTGGTTGGATGATGGCTAATGGCAAAATTTCATCTGACGTTGTGTCAGCGTGCTTTGAATCGCATAAATAAATAAGCAATAGATAGGAATCGATATGCCAATTCGTTTATAACTAACCCCTAACTAACTAACCCCTCCGCCATTCCTCCTTGGAACAATTCGGCTATGAGGCGGGTCAACGCCCTGCGGTAGGCTACTAATAGGTTTAAGCCATATAATTATGTAATTATTAGCGGTAACCAGTTGGTAGTGAATTCGCCTGTCTGGGTTTGAATCCCGGCCACAGCAGAGATGTAAGTAAGTATAATGTACCTAAGAGATTCACGATGTTTTACTTGTATGGCGCTTTTAAGGAACATATCAATATCTAAATTCAACGTGAGTCGTCACAGACGACAGTATATATAGTACTTTCACCAATTTGCTTCTTTGGTGGTTAATTCTGAAGTATTTAAAGTAAACTGATATTAATCTAATTTAAGGTCCAGGTCAAGGTCCTTTGGCTAATATAATGATCAGGCTAGGACGCGTGATCGGTGATTTTTGCGTCCTCAGATTATTCCTGGCCATTTACTACCTCGACGTCAATATAATATTGCTCAAAATGTTATTGATTTTAATAAGCACTTATTGTATTATTCCGATGCGAGGGTGATGCGCAAGGTTACATGTCAAATTGTTTTTGGAAATGTCACAATCTGACATTTTGGTACCCTTCAGTGCAACTTTCACGGGCAACATACCCGACCTTTCATGACGCGGGATCAAGCGCGGGTCGCGGCCAGGTCAGCGCTAATCGAATATCTAAAATATTAATTGTCTAAGACAGACCGCCTCAATTCTAGATTCTGGCAATTTATTAGTAAAATTCACCAAGTATTTTCCGCTGACCGACATTGATTAAAAGATGTGCCGAGGTGTTTTTTTCGTCATTCCTTTCGCTGACCTACACTGTTTACAAGATTTGCTAAGGAGCCATTTTTTCTCCTACGTGACAAAGCATTTTTCCGAAATTATGGTAGATTAGAAACATGTTTTTTTTTAAATGCACGCTTAAAAATAAAATTGATTGAAGTTTTTTTTTTACTTATTTTAACATTGATAACATATCACAGAGTGTGATATTTCAATAAATTATTTGAACACTATACAAAACGTGTAGGTATATACCTATGATCCAGTTGGAGAGGCAAGATCAAGAGGGCGCTGACAGGATCGCAGCGCCTCTCTAAGTCATATTGTAGTTCCCTTAGTGATTCTGGCACCCTCGGTTGATCCAGACAAGGCGCGTGTGGCCGCCCGGCCGTGACGCTGGTTCACCACCATCGAGAGTATTTTGTCTAAACTCTAGTCAGCATCTGACCTCCCGTGCCTTACCTTCACTAATATAAAATCATTAAGCGGTGTCCTTTCGAGGGCACTATAAAATTCCTTTTTAACGACATCCAATACTTGGTAAGCTTGTTCATTCTGCAATTAAACTTTATGGATAGTAAAATAATGGCGCGGATTATTTTATCGAGATGTTGTCGACCATCGACCACGAGTGCGGCGTGACACTTACCACAAGGTGACGACTGCCCGTGTGTTGACACAATGGAGGATGTTATGAGAAGTTTGCGAATTTAGAAAAATTGTTGACTTTGACTCTGAATACCTACCGATTAGATCCGTGTTTGTATATGCCGTCAATTTTTTTCTATCTAATATCAATACGCTGTATCAATTCAATTACAGATTTGTAAATGTTTGCGACGATGTGCTGATTTATGTGAGGAAATGATTTTGTACATTATCGTCCTAAGATAATTTACGAAACTTTCTTGCTTTCTTAGTACACCTTTGTAGAAAATGTACGTAACACTAAGTGTAAAGGTAGATGACAACATTTTAATTTAATCAAATTACATTTCAATCGATTGAAATCAATAATACAATACAATACATATAATGATACAGCCCGCTCACAATAGCGCGGTCGTGCCGCTCCAGCGCGGCCACGGGCGGTGTAATCACTTGCTGTTGATAACGTTTCACTGGAGCAGGGTTGAGCAACCGCTGGCCACCGCTGGTGGTCACTGGTCGCTTATTGACGTTTGATACAGGCGCTACTCCTCTTGTGCGACTTCCTACCATACCTACTTCAATTAAGGCAAATCCTTTTTTTCCCTGTACAGTAAGTTATTACACTATTACTTATTTGCTATTATGTTACTTTGTATTCTAGACAAGCATTGACTTGTTACTAGTTGTTACATTAAAAAAATCGTGCAATGTATACTGAGAGTGCGAGAGTGATGCTCCAGGCCCCGCGACCGCGCGACCGCGCGACCGCCGCCGATGTTGTCGCCGGCTCCAGCTGATCTTGTTTATAAATCGTGCTACAGTGAAGGCTCTCGCGAAAATGTTTAGCAACCTCGCCTTGAACGTATCCACACTCGTCAATACTTCAATACCAAGTGCCGTATGGAACTATGGACTGACTGATTTAGATGCAGTTTTTTTTAAGCTGACGCGATTATCATGTTAGATGAGTAACCGTGGGCGTGCAGCGCCGCGTGTTATTGTTTGCGAGGTGTGTAGGTGACGGTCGCAGCCGGAAGGCGCTTCGCTAACATCCGGCGGCCACAATGCCAACATCAAATCGAATGCGTATTCGTGAAGTCGTCTTTCCTTCCTCCACATAATTATAATATGATCGATGGCAACTTCTTCCATAGAAACAATTAAAAACATGTTGTGCTAATAAAATACCATTAAAATACATACATTTGAATGCTTTAAAAGTATGAGGTAAATTTTTAAGTAACAAATAGATAGGCAGTATTTTTTAGACCAATATATTCACGGATAAGCCTCTTAACTAGCTATGCTGCTGTTGCCGCGAGCGTGTCAAGGGAGGGGGAACCTGTCCACCTGATTAGCCCCCCTCTGGACCAGTATCTGTGTACGCCTATGACTATCATACTAGCGATTCGTGTTCAGTGTCCCCCATACTTTCTTGTTATGAAGGTTGTCGTGTTTAAATATACAAGATCGTTATCAAATTCGCGAATTCGCAATCCCCATTGAGGATAAAGTTTAGGAACGAAACGGTGTAAACAGTGAAGCACCGCCGGCGACCGCTAGTCTGACAGCGCGGAGCGTGCGCATCGTGCGCTCATCACACCGTCACCGCGCACACAATTTGTGAACAAATACTAACTAAAAAAACATTAAAAAATTAAAGGTTTTGACCGTCATGGTGATATAGTGTAACAAAAAAAATATTTAAAAAAATACAGACCAAGTTGAAAATCCTTTTTGAAGTCGGTTTAAAAATGGCGGGTAAACAATCGGGCAAAGAGCCGGGTGACAAGGGTGCGGGGCCTCTGGACGTGGACGAGCTGATGCGGGCGCTGGGGCAGGCGCGCCGCTTCCACCTGCTCAACTACGTGCTGCTGGCGCTCGTGCCCTTCGCCGCGGCGCTCACCGGCGTCAACTACATCTTCCTCGCCGCCGACGAGCCCTACAGGTCACTTAACATCCTAATTAATTCAATACTCTACCATGGTAGATTGCAACACGCTTCAATTTAGTGCTCGTTGAAAAAATTCAAGTCACATTTTTTGGAGAAGCATGGCGCAGCCTTTTGTTGATAAATCGTAAAAAAACGTGTCTTTTTAGCCATAAAATTAAATTAAATTAACTAAAATATCCAAACACTGATAACACAAGGGTAACAGTAAGTGAATATGGCGGTATTTTCACTAAATATTTAAATATGCCTACCTGATTTGTATTCAAATCAGATTAAAAATGTAAGATTTATGATAATTATGCGTATTTTTTTGCACAACATCATCAGATTCGCCACATCTCTCAGTAACTGGTTAGTGAAAAAAATGGAACCGGGTAGCTATTTAAATGGACAACAGAAATAGCAAGTCAAATCTGGCGAGGTATTCGTATAGTTTCCGTAAAGTCTAAATTAATCTCAGACGAATAAAAAAGGCCTGATGGACATTAAATACAATCAAAATCCAACACGTGGTTCAAGATTTTGGGAACAAAACAGCTTTTTGGTTCCTCAAATAGAAATGGAACAGATATACTCAAGAATCACACAAGAAATATTTACAGTGTTTTTTTCGCTTAGCAAGGAAAGTGTGTAAATGTTTATGAACGCCCCGTCATCCGCCCGTGGTCCACTCGGTAGAGTAGCTTGTCAGATGCGCTGTCGCCATCATTGATCTGGGCGCCTCCATACTTTACATCCCCGGCAGCGCTTCTCTCTGTCATAGTTTTTATTCGGATACATGTGATAGATACAGCGACACGACACCAAACCATCCCCCGATAATTCGTTTTTTTCCATTAACTACGGAAGCTTTAAGGACGCATTCGCTACAAAAAGGAGCTACAATGTAATAGGCAATCGAAACTGAACATAACTCGTATGTTTAGTGGATCAAGAGGCCACCGAGTGTTCCTAACATCGTTTACGGTGCGTTACGGTGAAGTTTCCTTATGTGGAGAATAATGGCGGGCCTTCGCCGCGGCCGCGCGCTTCATGATCGGCGCGGCGTCGTTCGCTCATCTACGATTATTATTTACTTTGTATTACAAACGGAAGTAGTAGGTAATATATGCAGCGCATAAATGGCTTTTAAGATTATTATACTGTGATAAAGTCATAAAGGGTTTTAGATAGACATAAACCGTGGAGATTTATCTTGCTGTGTAACTATTTAACTAGCAAGTGATTTGCATTGACAGTGTGTTGTGAAGGATTGTTGAAATTCTAATACGTTGCGCGGAGTACCAGGATAACATGAGCTTGAGAACTAGGATCGGGTGCGGGCGTGTCCTGTGGTCGTGGGTGAAAGTTTTACGGTAGGTATATGACACACATCACTGCGAGCGCGGTGGCCAGCAAAACAAACACGAGACGAATATTGTATATCTTCAATTATCTTGGTGCAATGTAATTAGTTAGTGCCCAACAATCATAATAGTGACTCGTTTCAACGTAGTTGACCCGAGGAGAACAGTGATAAGACAATCAACTATTCTATGTATTTTATTATTATTTTGTGTATTGAAAACCCGAGCCTTGTGGACATTGATCCTGCTTCAAAGCAAGAGAAGACCTTCAATTATTGAAAACTTATTAATGGACGAATCGTTCATTCATCATTTTTTAATTCCACATTTTATACCATTTCACGTCATGGTACTCGTATTTACGTATTATGACTACTTAATTGGAAAAACCCATAGATATAAAACAACAAAATCAAGCACTCGCTTGAGAATAATGTTTACAAGTCGTCATTCATTTCCATGGTGTGGTGCGGGTCTGACACACTGATGACAAACAATCCAAATGACCATGATCCTTATTTCAAACGATAATGTCGATCACGCATACGAACAAGTGAGAGCAGCCTCCGCGGCGGCCGACCGGGCGATGTATCGGGCGATTGTCTCGAGTGTGGTCAAAGGATCCTTGTTTATAGACTTGCATCATTTCCTCGTTATAATTGTTTGGAGAATTATTAATATACATGTAAATATTTCGTTGTTAAGACGTGAGTACTTACCTACAAATATCAAAATAGCGTACTAAAATCAATTGCGCACTTCCGTAAATTGTCTTTTGGTAAACTCGCGGGCTATTACAGCCTCCAGTGCAAGTCCATACAGCAATCGACTACAGGTTGGATCACCAACATAAGGGCGCATTTACATTGGTCGATAGAGCCAGCATGCGGGGTGCGGGAGATTTTTGTAATGCATGCGATAAGGCTTATTTACTAGTTTCATTGGTCGTTATACCGCATGCAGGAAGTCCCCGCACACATTTTATCGACCGACTTATCGACCGGTGAATTATATTGGTAGTTAGCCCGCATACGGTAACTCCTCGCATTCAGGCTAACGACCGACTTATTGACTAATGTAATGTAAATGCGCCCTTAAGGAGAAGTTCCATCGTACCTACTGTTTAGGTTTCGCCTTGACTCTAGCTAGAGATTTCGGGATGTTGAACGGAAGGTCCGCTTGCGGGAAGCAATAATTCAATATTTGTTACATAAAATAAATAGAATATAATTGTTCCATAAATACAATGACATCACTTATATACAATTAGAGCTATTTTATAATTTTAGAAGACACCGGCTAACAACTACTCTCCACGGGTTTTGTACACGTCACCAACATTGTGTTCAATAATATAATTATTGCGGTTGGTAAACCTATGCAAATCTTATACGGTATCCTTTACCACGCAAATGGTGCTAAATGTAAGAGTTACTTCCTTCATTATAATATACTGAAGATTGATTAGAAGGGTGCTGACATAAATTTCATTTAAAACAGTAGGCGTGGTCAGTAGCTTGCTTATGGGTGACCGCTGATGGATACATTTCTTAAATTCTTTCGTGTTTCGGAGGGCGCGTAAAGCCTTCGGTCCCGGTTGTTATCGTTAGATAACAGTCGTTAAGACATGAGTAGGAAGGACCCTAGTCGGCTAAAATCTGGCGGCACTTGAGTTGCCCACTAAATCCTCCACTTACACACACTGGGGCAGCGTGGTGGAGAATGTTTCAGGCTTCGTCTGTTACGAGAGTACCCGTCCCCCGTCGTGCGGTATTGAGATGAAGACAAGTGACTCAAAAATATCAGTATACTTTCGTCATTTAAGCAAATGAAACGTCGTCGTTCTGGTGCCTAGTCTGCAGTGTGGCCTTGACCGATCTCTCGGAGGAAGCAGCCAGTTGACATACTAAATACCGGGTAATTCCGCTGAATTATTCTTTATGTTTCTTGCTAGTATGTTTTTAGGTGACTCGAAAAGGAACAGGTTAACAAGTCGTGGCTTATAATATTTTTTATGGCTAGATCACATCACTTTCGAGTACCTAAAACTGAACACACAAAGCACAAAGATTTACAATCTTTTTAAATTCATTTTTTTTAATTCAAACAAGTGCGTGTGTTTGACGCAAAAAGAGCCTGTTTTAGCACTGCCGTTTGAATCTGCAGATCATTAGCTGTTTTTTGCGTTTACAAATAATATGATATAATGATGATGATTTTTAGTCGCATATACCTACTCATTAGTGTTTCGAGAAAAAGATTCCGTAAAGTGTGTATATTACAGCCAACAACTTATTACATTATTTATAGAGTTCTACGATAGAGTCATACTGAGCCTGTGCGTCAATTATACCTTCGACATTTATGGACTTGGCTACTCGGTACTCTTATTCTTTAGCTTTACTTTGAATATCCAAAATTCCACAAACTCAAGTTTGACTGAGAACCCTAGAGTTCATTTGGTAGCGTTCATGCCAGGAATTTGCCAAGCGAAAAGTTTCTTATTTAATTCACAAACAGAGTGGCCACTTGTCTGTTTAAACAAACAAGTAGACGCAACGTGGTGATAGAAATGGTGATACGCTTCGAACAGATACAAAGTCGACTGTCGACGTTGAGTCGCTAGTAACGAAAACGAAGTTGTTGGTTTTCTCTCTACACAAACAAATATGTTATAGACATGACTGGTTGATATATTCCTAAAATGTCATACCTTTTTAAGGTTTAAAATCTTTATTAATATTTCTCTCAACATTTACAATCACTTACGAGAAGTAAATGAAGTAATACTACAACAACAATGAATTATTACATCGTGTTGGCCGTAATATAATAATCATAATTTAGGTAGTTTGAAAAATTATATGTAAACAGTTAGTAGAAGATCCCGCCATACATCGACCTTCACCGAGCAGGTTAATGGATGAAAGATATTTTTTAAAAATAAAATAATATGTCAAAAAATATATTGCGAATGGGTTGCCTAAAAAATTTCAGTCCAAAATATTTATGATTAACAGTCTGTATTGCCTAAAGTATTCATCGTAAAGTGAAAATGTTTAGACATAAATTTAATGTAGATAAAAAAGTAGAAGTCACTAAAGATATATTAGAAATCGTTTTGGTGTTATAATGAAATAAGTTGAAAAAGAGACTTAAATTAACATATTTCATTATAACTCCGAAACAATTTATAATATCTCCAGCTTAGTGAAGGTCGATGTATGGCGGGATCTTAGACCAAGTCTTCAACAAAGCAATACAAAGAATGAATATAAGGGCATCTTACACACGATAGTGCTAGTAATACAATTTTATTTAATTATACCTAACTCATCTCGAGTAGGTGAAGCCCGTGACATAGTTCTATCACTTATTGACAAGTGTTTGTGACCATGCGGGACCACTCGCCAGCCACTGCACTCATTTCGGAAGTATTCATCGCCGTTATCACTTCACTTACTTATTACACTTACTATTTACAATTGCCTGAGATTATTTTTGAGGTTAAATGTATTTAGGTCGGACAGCATTTCTGAAGGAGACCGTGAAATATTTGATCTGTAGGCGTCACCTGCTTGTACCTTTATTTATTTTGTTATTTTTTAGGTACACATTTTTATCATCGCCTAGACATGGAAGTATCAAAAGAACCTTTGTCATCGCAATTAATTAATCGGTAGCCAAATAGGTGACGTATTAAAGCATACAGAGTAATCGTGGACGGCTCGCAGCGGACAAACTGTTGATGTTTTGTAATTCTTGTAACAACAGCGTGTTGTTTTAAATAAGCTGTTGTTGTCAACACCCATCATTTGTCTTTTTATTGTTGTTTATGTTGATATTATCGAATTTTCGTGTTGTTTATTTAGTGTATTATTGAAATTAAATTATAGAAAATAAGTTACTTAATAAGTTCTATACATCTATACATTAAAACGTACATAACTGACGGCCATAAAATGCTTCCGTATTATCATTGCAATAAAATGTAATTACGTGCCATACCTACACTATAGCAACTTATAATAGATACGTATGTTAATTAAAATGATTAAAAATAATTAATTTAATTACCTATAATATTTTTCAGGTAAGTGACATGCAGTAGGTATGTTGTGACTATCATTGTAGCCACTTTATGTTACAATCCTATTCGATGTTTGTCACAGGTGTTCGCGCGGCGGCTGAACTGTCAGCTCGTTGGCTCTCCTTAGTCCATAATAAAGAATATCAATGTCTATGAGCAGGAGTGACCACTTAGTACCACATGATCCTTTGCACACTACATACCATAGAAAACTTATGACATACCTACTTAGACATTTTTACGCAACTATGTTATGACATGCATTGTTCTTCATTACTTTTAAAGGAAACGATCACAACATGTATTCTTTTGCATAAAAAATCTCGTAATAGTGTTCAACGTTAGTTTAAAGAGGGAACAAAACTCCAATATCATCAATGTCTGCCCATAGTCCATACCACGTCAGTCTACATCTACCTTTACTCAGTGTTAGGATTCAAGTATTGACTTTGATGAGTAAATCCATGTTCCAGATGCGTGATCCCAGAGTGCGAGGCGTGGAACACGACGGAGTACAGCCCGCCGTGGCTGGACGCGGCGCTGGGGGGAGGGGCGCGCGAGCGGCGCTGCTTCAGCCGGGTCCCGACAGAGGAGCACCGGCCCTGCGGCGAGGGCAGCTTCTCCGACCAGCTGCGGCCCTGCGACTCCTGGCTCTACGCTTCCCACGACACTATCGTTTCAGAGGTACTGACGAATATGTTACAGCCCTTCCCACCCCATTGTCCTATCCGAAATTTGTGACAGGTGTGGAAGTAGATGGTGGCACTGTCAGCTCGATTGTTACCTTTTTTCTGCGAAAAGAAGTGTTACTCGGTAGTCTTTGTCACCGTTTTAAGCTTAGCTATTCTCCTGACGTGACTGAACTAAGATCTACTAATGTATTTCAAGTGATATCGCTTAAGTAGATATTTACGATTCCGATACTATTTCTGAAATGCGTAGCGTGACCTATTCATGACAAATAAGATCGATAAGGATTAAATTTCGGAGTACCTACACCAGGAGTAGTCTTCTTATGGTCCTTTAAAATTAAGTTAAAACTGGTGACCTGCAGCATTCCTACTCGTACAGTAACTGCGTCGTCACGGACAATGATAATATGGCATTATGTTGTTAGCGCTGCGTTTACGGCGGCCGCTGGAGCGTGGAGCGTACCATCTACTTGCTGATTCACGCCATCAGTAATTTATCTCTCGTTTACTATTGCTACATTATAATTAAGGATAGATTTAGGAGAATTAGCTGGATTAGCTGATGTACGAGTATGATGCGTATCGCTGGGTCATCATTCCCACATTAACGTTTGGTGTTCCATGATGAACTAACGATTTCAATCTTACGCTGCTATTTTATTAACAAGAAAGAATATTACGATTAAAGTTTAGTATAAAATCGCTGACCTCAAGTATGACGCAATCAGCAATAAGTTACTGATGAAATTAAAATGTAGGGACCTGTTTAACAGAAATCGCATTAATTTAAAGTTTGCTTAAGTTTTTGTTGTCACCCAAAAAATTAGGAGCAGACGAAACGAATACCATCGAGCCACCAACCGTGACCGGCCGCTCGCGGTCGTACAGTCGTCATATTATTATACTATGTATTATTGCAATCTTCATACTATCAAACTGTACACAACGCAATTAAGTGATAGTTGCAAATCACGTCTTAATATTTTATTGATGCAGCAGTTGCTATCGCGTCAACTATTGTAGTACATAGTAATAGATAAATATTCGTTTTATTGACGTGAGATTTACTTATTAAGTTATCTCACACGTGCTGCAGTTACACAAATATCTATGCAAATGTTTCAATGTATTCGTTTTATAGAAGAATCGAGTTTTCTTCGATACTTTTGTGTCATATATTTAGTTCCACTTACGCACGACAGAGTCGCTAATAATTTGTTACACAAATTGTTTACGATACGCTCACTACATTAATGTTTCGAAAACTTGTGCTCGCGATACTGAGATCAAACCCAAACAATCGGTGTCTCTTCATTCGGAGACAGGGTCATCAGTTCAGTACGTAGCTAATGTTTGGCGATGGCGCTCAGCAATCACAACATCGGTCGCAGCCGGCTGAGCGTGACGCCGCACCTCATTGGCTTCCCGCGAACCGAATCGCTGGTCCTTGGGCACTGTGGTGGGCCTAACAGCCATGCCATCATTACAAGCAATGCCCCGATTATCGTATCAAAACTAGAGCAGCGCAGATGAGAAACGAGATTTTTTATCAGCGCCCCTATCGTTCATAAATGGAACTAAAAATCGAAAACACAAATATCGAAGCAATCTCAATACTTTAAAAGGAATGTTTGGAAGCCTCGTGCTTGCGGTACAAATGTAGATTCAAGTTTTCAGTATTAGACAGTGGTGTCATATACACCACTACTTATGGAATAAGATGAAATTTCCTCGAGCTAACATCTTGATGTGAGTAAACAGGTTTTGATGTTGAATGAGATTTGCCACTCGTGGTATAATTTTATTGTATTATTGATCTAATCTCGTGTGCACGAACTAATATAATTAGCAGTTCAAATCAAATGAATATATTTTATTCATGTAGGTATCACTGATACACTTATACCGTTTTCCCGTGATTGCAGTTCAACCTGGCGTGCCAGGAGTGGAAGCGGACGCTGGTGGGCACCATCCACAACATCGGGATGCTGGTGTCTCTTCCCATTCTTGGCTATATATCGGACAGGTTTGTTTATGAGTATTATATTTTATTAAGATGTAGGTATTTATTTTAATAACTCATATCTAACAGGTTTGCTCTTATGCCCTGGTATATGTGATAAGGCATAGTCACACCATTGTGACGTGAATTGTTCAAGATATGGGTGCTCGTTTTTCTAGATGGGGTCGGAAGCGAGCGTTGGTGCTGAGCTGCACCCTGGTCGGGGCGATCGGCTCCTTGAAGGCGTTCTCCATCTCCTACGAGATGTACGTCATCGTTGAGTTTCTGGAGACCGTGGCAGGCGCCAGCGCCTTCCCTGCAGCCTACATCTTAAGTAAGTATTCGTCTTGTTCCTGAAATTGTTAGCTAATTAAATATCGGCTGTGATGCCGGCGGTAACTAGTTGTTAGCATTGTCTAGTTGTATTATTAGTAGTATATTCAGGTGGCTGAAACAGACTAGCAGAATCTTATTAAGTAGGTATATTATTTTTAATTTGGGATTGATATTTTAAAGTATTAATTTAAACAAGTTCCAATTCTAATAATTTCAGCAATTGAACTCTTGGGACAAGACAAACGAGTGCTGACGACAGCATTCCTCGGAATCATGCTGGTGATCGGTGGTCTAAGCTTCGCCCTGCTCGCTAAGACGTTCCCGTACTGGAGAACCTTCATCCTTGTTGTCTATCCTCCGTCGCTACTCTTCCTATCGTACATATACATTTTGCCCGAGAGCATTCGGTGGTTGCTGTCCAAGGGACGGAAGGACGAAGCCGCTGAGATCGTGATGTCGGCGGCTAAGATGAACAAGGTGACGTTGTCCGATGAAACGATTAAACAGTTGTACACTACGGAGGAAAAACCTAAAGCGGAAGAAAATAAGGCTTCAGAAGAAGGCTTGTGGATGCAAGTCCTGAAATCGCCGATCATAATGACTCGATTGGCGATATGCTCGTGGTGGTGGATCACGTGCACCTTCGTGTTTTACGGCCTCGCCATCAACTCGGTGTCGCTAGCCGGCGACAAGTACACCAACTACATGCTGGTGGTGAGCGTGGAGGTGATCGCCGTCGTCACTAACGCGGTGGTGCTGGATCGCTTCGGCAGGAAGCGGACGTTGCTCACGGCGTATGTCGTTTGTGGCATTTCGTGTATATCAATCGCCTTCGTGCCACCAAGTAAGTAGCTTACCTGACAAGACCCATGGCTTTAGCTAGCGTGTATATTTTTATGTCAATAGTTCATCTGATGGTAAGGAAGAAAATAATAATAGAACTTATTTTTTCCGTTCGCTTAATTTAAATTGATGAAGAAGGCTAGGCTTGAAACGTTCATATTGAAATGTTCATATTGATAAAGTAAGTAAATGGTAATTTCCAGCGCTAGCGTGGCTGGCGACGCTGCTGTACCTGGTGGGCAAGATCGCGATCACGCAGGCGTTCAGCGGCATCTACATGTACACGTCGGAGCTGTTCCCCACGCACGCGCGCCACTCGCTGCTCGGCTTCTGCTCCATGGTGGGCCGCGTGGGCTCCATCGTGGCGCCGCAGATGCCGCTGCTGGTACGTTCTGTCAGCCCTCTATTTCCATTGGACGTAGACCTCTCCTAACAGGCTGGTGCCCGAACTCTTTTTTTTTTAAACTTAGTCGGTCAGGTTATTGGTTGTAAGCAGTTTTGTGATGATAGAAAGAGTAACGTTCTCTGTTTGGTCCGCACACTAGATATGAGTAGAATTAATAGGTACTTAATATTTCCCAAACGAATTTTAGAAAATTTTAGAAATATTCTTTCATTTCATTATTGAAATATGTACCTACCTATATTTTAGCGGTATCCTATACAATTAAGAGAGACGTCACAAAAACAATGCCCATTTGATAGCACAATGAATTAAGTTTTGGAAATAATGATTGCAGGCAATCTACGTGGAGTGGCTGCCGTCGGTGCTGTTCGGCGCGACGGCGCTGGTGGCGGGCGCGCTCATGCTGACCACGCCGGAGACGCTGCACACGCGGCTGCCCGACACCATCGCGGAGGCCGAGCACATCACCGCGGCCCCCGCGGCCCCCCCGACCGCAGCCCCGGAGAAGGGCACCGAACAGACCAACGGACAAGTCACGTCTCGGTTTTAATTACCAGCCTCTAAACTAGTGTGCTGAACTACAGGCTAAACACTAAACGCTAAACACTACGTAAAAATGTGGCATTTTTTTTACATTTTTTTTATATGAATGAATACAAATAAATACCTGTGATTTGTGTGTAATACTACCAGCTGCATTAATATTTAAAGATATTTTAATATTGACATGTGATAAATATATTTTAAGATAATTAATTATTAAGAAAAAAATAGTAATTAGTACAAACGTAATTCAACCGGCGAGATTTCAGTATCAGTGCATTTTAGTTATTTACATGTTCATTTCCAACGGTGTTATTATTTACTTGGTCATTTTATATCATGTTACCTGTAAGACATTCTTCATCTTAACTTTTATTATCAATGTCAAACATCAATAAAATTAGATAGTCTTTTAATAAAAATATTTGGTGGTAAACAAAGTAAATAATTTATATTGATGTTAAATTAAATTATGGTGTATATGCAAGTAGCGAAATAGGTACCTAATTGTATAACGAATAAAGGTTATTTTTAATGTTTTGTGTTTAACTTAATTATTTATGTACTAAAGTGATACCATATACTTGTAGGTACCATCGCAAGTGTCAGTTAAAAACAGTTATTATGAACTTTGGGTCGAGGTTTCAGAACCTTCTTGAGGTCGCAGATTTGATAACCTGAAGCGTCCTTGCCTGGCCTAGGTCATTTAACAATTATCCCAACTTTGGGTTCAATCTACTGAACGTCTCAACTCAATTTTATGACCACCCGAGTCACCCCGAGTGGAGCCCTAAACACAGATGTTATAACATTGTGAAGAAATCGCGGCAATTATTATTTAGTAATTGTTGCTACTTGTATCTAGGTATGTGTCTTCGCACTGACTGACTTACTCTGGCGACCCTTTTGAACCCTCAGGCCCAACACGAGCTGGTGTAGAGGTGGCGGTATACATGTCTTTTGTAAACCTACTTCTTTTGCTACGTTTCCTCGAAACTTCTTTGAAGCTCCATAAAGCTCTCCAATAGGTAACAGAGTTACAAGCTCTCTTTAATGTTAATTGACCATTACTTTTGTAAAAAATGATTAAGCCAGAGAGCTCAGAAGTGGTCGAGGCGTGGTAACGGCGGGCTCGGGGCGACCCACATCGCTGGCCGCTCGTAAACGCGCTCGATATAACCCAGTTTCGGGCAGGGAGCGCGCGCGCACGCACCGCCGCGGCTTGCAACATTTAACCAAATAACGTAAATATTTGTCGAATGCATCACTAAATCTAAACACTCATTACATACTCCATAATATTTTATTAACTAGAAAATATGAAGTTGTTATAATAAAGTCGATGCGCCGCGAGCGCCGTGACGTGTCCGGGAGCCCCTCACCGCCCAGTTTCAATGCTGGTGGATTATTGGATATTTTATTTTTAGAAATTCTGGAATATTACGTCTGCAATAGTGATGATTTGGGTACCATTTACTATTCCCGTTTTTGATGAACGTACAATACTTTGGAGAATAGCTTTAAGCGCGCGTCACGGCGTCAAAATATTGTCATTGTGCCTGCGTTCAGTGTGATAGCAACAGGACTGGAAGTGCAGAGTGACGTGTGACGTCAGAGCCTGTCGGCGGCCATGGAGGCTGTAGCGCGGTGACGCAACGCCAGATATTTCGGTCAAGATGTTAATGAACTTGATGTAAATACAGACGATGATGTCAAACATTCGCGGGACATTTTAGCCTATCGTGTGCCGCGAATTGAGTTTAATTGTATGATTTAAAGATTTACATCGATACAAGTGTTTGCAAATATCAAAGTGATACAGTTATCATTTAGATAGAAATTAAGATAAAATCTAAATTAAATGTATCCTAAAAATGACTATATTTCGATTAAGTTTCGAGATCTATAATGTAAACTAGAGCAGACGCTAGCGGTATATTTCCGCACCTGAAGTGAAATTTGTGTGTGAAGTTAAATAATTGAGGATACCGAAGCTGGGAGCAAGATGTCTCGTAGGGAGGTGCGCTTGGAGCGGCCGGAGTACCTGCCGCCGCCCAGCAAGTGCGCTAAGGTGGGTCACTGGTGACACATTTTGGACAAACTAATTTACTGATCACTATTTGTTGCTTCGTACTTCTTCTAGGAGTATTGGACATGCATTAAACTATTTCGCGGAGCAATCATTGGGGGACGGTAGAGTTAGAAAACCCCTTCAATCGTACCAGACTAGACTAAAGGCATAAAGTTACTTCGAGTAATTAGCGCAACTAGCCCTTGAGGGTATACAAAGAGGTTTTGATCATATTTGGGGGCTTGAAGGTCAAATCTTCCTGACCTTTTTCTTCGTTTTTTTCATGGCCGACAACGCATTGGTGATGCTTTTAGTACCGTAGGAGTAGATAGGTTATCACTGACTTTTAAATGGATCACACACCTAATATCCCAACTTCTTAAAAACACAAAATATTTTGCAGTATTAAATAGCAGCATTGTTACAACAAATGTTATAGGAGAGACATTATGTTTCCCTAAAAGTTATCTCTGCGGCGCCACAACCATACTGTAGCAGGTAACATTTACGTGCGATGACTGAAGCGCGTGTGGGCGGCAGGTGCTGTACTACACGTGGAAGCTGTGCTCGGTGGTGTTCTCGCACTTCGTGATGATCAGCCTCGTGGTGGCCTACTGCATCCTCGGCGCCGTCACCTTCGAGCGCCTCGAGTCGCAGCACGAGAGAGAGGTCAGCAGCGATATAAATATATTAGTAGCTTTACTCGGTATTTCTATTAGCTAGATCGATTTACAGCCCCCAAAATACCTCGATTATCATTGTAGCCATTTTCGAGATTCCGGTCATAAATGTGTGTACAAGGGTTTAAAGGTATGGATTAGATATTAGATTATTGTACCAGGCCGTGACTTGATTTGCCGTCTAGACTAGTATCACAACGAATACTACTTGCAAAGACTACACCTTCGTTCGTCTTTCCACGTTTCCGCGGCATTCAGATATCCGTATTTCAGACTAGCAACTATTTTCTTGTAAGCTTGTTGGTATATTGCCAGGCGCCACATAAATTATATAAAAGTATAATCATAAATAATATGAAAGTAATTTATTAGAGAGATGTGTTTAAAACTTAACTCGTATCTATATACGCGAGTTTTTGTTGCGGATGTTTCAGGTGAAGATGAACATCTCGCAGATCCGCGGCAACACCACGCAGAGCATCTGGCTGATGACCAACCGCGTGCTGGTGTTCAACCAGACCAACTGGACCTCCGAGGTGGTCGGCATGCTCAAGGTCAACACAACTTAATTATATACTTAATACGGCGACATTAAGAGTACCTGCTGAAGGCTTAAACAGTAATTAAAGTAAGCCAGTTTGCTGAATGAAAATTTCGCGATTTAACTGCATAACCAATAAAAACGTAAAAGATGTACCTACTTAATGCCAACGAATCAACGCATAAATTGATAAATGCTTAACCGGGGCATAAGTTTTTAAATCTTGCTTCCATGGATTAGTTAAATAAAGTTAACTATTCCGTGTCTGTTTGCAGTCCAGTTCTGAATCTCACTACTCTTTGTTTTGTAATTTTTACAGTGTTCCCTGGAAATATTTTTCAAAACTAAAGCAGAATTGGATGCTTGTAGTAGTAAAGAGCTTTTCCAGATTCCCATACTTTACTTTGCAATACCGAAAATAAACAGTCGTGTTTATTTAACCGTTTAGCAATAAACTTTACTCGTTTACATTGTCGGTGACGTAGCGCAGAACTACAGATACACTTACTCAACGATTACATTTAGTTATAAGTGGTTTATTTTTACTGTTTGAAAAGGTTTGAGCACGTGAAAATTTAAGTATTGAAAGATTTTGCTATAAATAAGAAATGTCCGTTTATTTATAGAGAACATCAGTATGATGCATGGAATAATAAGTAATAATAATCTACGATTCTTAAAAGTATGACATGAAAGCCTATTTCAAAGGAATATAAAAAGATTTCATGGTCGTAAACGCCTAAAACTATCAATAACTTTAATTCAAAATCAAATTACAAAATGATTTTCTTTCTACGTGAAGTTGCTTAAGTGAAGGTACGTTCTGGAAGACAGATGAAAGATCTCCCCCTTCTTTACGTCCATCAACATCATCACCATTGTCCTGTTGGTTCGGATCTCCTCTCACTATGTACATTTATATCTGACGTTGAGTTCTGGTGCAGGACTTCGAGAACGCGATCCTGCTGGAGATGAAGGTGCGCGGCTGGGACGGCACGGAGAGCGCCGACCACATCCAGTGGACCTTCACCGGCGCGCTCTTCTACTCCATAATCGTCATCACCACCATCGGTCAGTGCCATTGGTCACTCTCACCATTCTTACCACTCTTCTACACTACCGA
>DWKA01000123.1:0-22243 GCA_018249155.1 Panoquina ocola ocola
AATTGTGTTTCGGTCTGAAGGGTGTTTTGGGATTCCGGTACACTTATATAAGAGGCGACCATCTGTCCTCAGGGGTAACAACGCATCTGTGACAAACTTCGAGAGGGACAATTACCGTTGTCAAATCCGAAGTTAGTCACTGGTGTCCATGGGCGGCAGGGGACGGTGGCAATGTCAGCTCGTTTGCTACCTTTTTTCCATAAAAAATTAAAAAAAAAAATGTGTTTATGACATTACAAAATGGCTTTGTCGTAGATATCGACAGAACCCCACTTCCCGGGATTCTTATATCTGCGTTCATAAAATAAGAAACCTAACTAACTAACCTAGCTAACTTTATTACACATAATAATATGTCGCAGGTGAGGTAAGGTAATGTAAGGTACCTACCTACTTTAGTAACGTAGAAATAGGAACCCCGTGAAGCGGAGTTCCACCGACATCTGTGACATAGGTAGGTAGTCACTTTATTTATCATAGCCCTTAAAATATAATGTAGTCACATTGTCATTATATATTTGTATAATTTAAGCTGTTTTATATTCATTTCAGGTAATCAGTTCTGCTATTTGATCAAATCACTAGATTTTTTAGGGAAATGAAAAAGTTGTGTTGTTATTTTAACATCCTCCATACTTGATCAAATCACTTAGGTCAAATTCCTATTTTTATTAAGTACCTATATTCCTGCGACATACTCATTACTTTTAATGTTATATGCTTCTTATGTGCTCACCCCACTGATTCATAAACCCAGGTAGGTACCTACCTATGTCAAGTCACATGTACCGTTCATCACGGTAATTAGGCAGTAAATACTCACATGCTAATTCACTTGTGTTTAACTTGTTGAGGTAGCAGATAAGTTGGTAACAGCCTACGAGCTAAGTCTGGACAATCTTTAACCATAGTCTTAAAGTTTAGGAATATCACAACGATCGCCATGTGCACTGAGCTTATCTCAGGATGAGCTGGGTGCTGGACACGGTAACATCATAGAGTGACAGTTTGTTTTTAAAATACCTCTCACCTCTTTGAAATTCTACTAGACTGAGTAACTAGCAATAAACTTACTAACAATAAATTCAAACCATCTGGTGTCTAATTGACCGTCAGCCGTCAGCCGTCAGCTATCACACTCTCGATCTGGCTCATTGGTTGCTGCATCGATGTGCGGGTCATGTCGCGGCCATTAAGTGGATTCCGTTTAATGCAGTCAATAGAAAACAATTAAATGACAATTGATATGAATGTGCGTCCCCGGCGCCCCCTGGTGCCGCGACACACGCTACCTGATCAGCGCGAGGCCGGCGCGGCGGGAATTATTGTAATTGTCCAATTGGCCGCTGATTACCGCTCGGCGCGGGAATATGGCGTTGGTTTGTTTTTGTGACCATCCCGAGTTTAGTCAGCGGCGTGCTGTAGTAAACTTTGGCTAATTTTTAGCCTTTGCTTTATTTTAATCGGTACACGAGTGAAAAAGTTTCTTCAATTTGTAAAGTTCCACTTAAACACTTTTAAATGTGTACCAAGGCGTGAGTTTCCCGATGCGATGTTGGCTGATAAACCAGTGTTTTCCACGGAAGTGACATGATGCACAAATAGAGTGGACGCGAGGTTGTGTGGGTCGCAATCACTTCACCTACTGTTACTTAAATACTATAAGCTTCAATTTAATCTAGGTGTAACAACCAGAATAGTTAACTTTAGATTGAACATTTTATTCAAATTTTGTAATAAGAAATATGTATAGATAGGTATGTATGTACGTAATGCATTCAATTAATGATTTATAAATATGTAAACACGTTTTGTAACTAGGTACCGCTTGGAAGTCGAAATAGAAATTTAAAAAAATGAAAAATGCTGCTGTTGCATGGACATAACAAACATCGGTACAAGACAAAAAGTAGATTATTTGTGACAACAAACTTAGGTATTACTTTGTTATTGCCTATTAGGTGCGGTTTTTGTGGTGTGAATACTGTCAGTAGATTCTGATTCTGGCTGCTACTGAATTGTTTGCGAGGAACGAACCCAAACAGTGCTTATTTTTCTCGATGATGATCGCTTGCCATTTAATAATCGTATATTTCGTTCACAGTTTTTTCTCCACTGTATTAAAGCACGTTTATTTGAATTAAATTTGAATTGTGTTCTTTGAGATCTGCAGGATCGGTGCCCCCACCTACCTAGATATGTATATCCCCTCTTCTAACACAACTACAGGTCTATTACAAATATTACAATGTACCTATTAATGTAAATTTTGTTTTTCGGAAGTTTGGTCCCTTTTCCCCCAAGACTCTGACATGCGCCGTGATAGATATATTGATTATAGGTAATCGGCTGCAACAACGTTATTATCATACCTAGTTAAAATCTCAAGAAAAGGAACAAGGTATTCTTCTGTGGCAGATCAAGAACTTTTAATGACAATTAGTTTTTTAACGACGAGAGCCGGCGGAACCAGCCCGCGCCCATAAACGTACCGGTACCGCCATGTATTCAGCTTCATTGTCGAAGCGCTGCTAAATTCTGATCGTACCCTTAAAAACGTTATCAGAGCGGATACGTGAATGAATGTGACAATGAATGGTTCATTCAAAAGAACGTCCGGCCAGTTCTTGCGGGAACGAGTTCGCGTCGCGCTCGCACGGCGCACGAGATGCTTTAAGGTAACTTTAAAGCCATTCGATTATTTCAATGAACTGAGGTAAAAACTAAACAGTAAGCTTCAGTTAAAGCTGAAGTGTCATCAAATTACGTGCGAGTCGCCGCGGCGGCGGGCGGCCGGCTGTTTCGCCATATCATATGAACCGAATATAAATTCTTTTTTGAGAATTAATAAGATTCCGTATATTGCAAATACGACAGTACAAAAACAATTATTACCTGTTATGTCACTTCTTGCGCCGCGCGACGACACTTCTCATAGGGAGGACAGCGATGGGCGAAAAACTTAAAACGGTCGTTTTTGTTAGCATCTGTAGGTATTGGCACAAACAATGGCCTTACGACTTGCTGCAGTCAAACCATCATGTGTAGATTGATGAAATGTGGCTGAATGCAAAGAAAAGCTCACATTTTAAAGGTTTGAGCGAGTCTTTATCATATTTCTTTAAACTTTGGCACTTTATTGAATGAAGAGGTGTTGGTCTCTGCATCTCGGTATAATTCAGCCAACGCTAAATAGCAACTGTGAATAGCGATAAATGTGACTTATGAGTCACATTGCGAAGGAGAACATTGGTCCCGCTTGCAGTCGAGGACAGATTCATTGTCGCTGCTGATGTCTGCTGCTGCTGCTGCAAGCGCCGCCTCTAGAGGCTCTGGCGCAACTTTCACATTAAATGTACTGTGGCCGGAGGTTGCTAAACATGAGGCGATCATTAGCGCGATCCTGAAGGAAATGCTGCGAGAGAAAAACTGGTCACCGCAGCCGGGGCCATTACTCGCCGCTGCTCCCGGCGATAATCCGTGGGCAGGAGACCAGGACGCTCGGCCATGCATAATTCATGCTGCCTCCAGGACGCGCAGAATTCCTATGATGTGGAAATTGAGCAGTTAAGCATGTCGCGGGTATAGATGGCCAATTTCCCCGTTCGAATGCGCTTGCGATTAATTCAAATATTCGATCGCCGTGTAGGATTTCTTGCAACGTGCATCGTTCCGTTTTTGCGGGACGGATTCCTGAGGACCTCACCAGCTGCGCGGCCGCCGGGCTCCGGGCGACCGCAGCCCCTTATTAATATTGAATAAATAATCGTTGGCATTTCCTATCTTTATCTCGACAGTAATTTTCAGTACTGTCGATCTTATTAAATGCATTCGAGACAGGTGAGTGGGCGTCATCGTTAAGGGATGTGTACGCCTCGACAATGTACAGACACGATCTGACGTAACGAATGCTGCCGTAAATTTAAAACATTGCCCATTACCCGTGCAGTTTATTGGCGAGGATACGACGCTCCGCGACGTCCGGTGCACCGGCATGGCCCTCATGATGCTCATACTTATACCTAATATATTCCGTTTTACAACACGACAGTGCTGTAGGTTTATTGGCGATAGTTCATGGTGGCATCGGCGTGACTGTGGTGGCATGATAATAAAGAAAGAAAGCAGAATAAGAAATGTCAATACCACAGGAGTTCGGAAGAGGTGTGCGGGGTGCGGGGATGAGCGCCAGGTCCATGACGATGAAGGTCGAAAGAGTGGCGATGTTTTGCGTACAGCGGCCACCCTCCCGTACCACGAAGCCGGGGCCGGCGGATTCCCGGCCGAATGTTTTGCGAGTTTCCGCCGAACACCACCGCCGACCATCCTCGACCACCCTCGGTCGGCGACCACCGGCGACCGTACCGGTCCGCGTGCATTTACGTAAAAAATCTTCTATCGAGTAACACGCATTTGGATTGCCTTAATTATACGTTTGTTATTTTGACTTGTCCTGGCTCCAAATAAAGGCAATTCCTTAAGTCTTTCACTAGTAGCAAACTTATTCACTTTGGCTAATGAGACAAAGCAACGACTTTCCCCGTATCTATGGTTTAACATTTTTTCATGAAACAGTCAGTGACGCTGCAAAAAGTATCTGTTTTAAAATAACTTTTTAATACGTGCACTTATATTAAATATTGAAGAATCAATGAATCAATATAATTTCAACCACTTTCTGTCATCATAACTTTAATAATATTACCACATGTGTGTAGATTATAATTAGATGACAATACCTGCCGATCCTTCGCTCCCACCTTGTAATAATTAACACTAAACTCGAGCTTGGGTTTATTAGATAGTTATGTTCTCTTCGCCTGATGAGGATCTGACGACGGAACTAAACGGTAGCTAACGAAACTCTAGATGATAATTAATAGTAAAAGGGTTGACGTTATTGGCTATAAGCTTTTCAGATTTTAATTTGCGCAATAAAATGTATATAATACTAAAAAGTTAATGATGAAATGCTATTTAATTCGAAACAACTAAACAGTTTTAACACAGAAATTAAAGGTAGGTAATCAATAGTAAACTAGCCGTTTCCTAAACCTACGTACTTAAATGTAAGATCCCTCCGGTAAGCCGTGATCGTAAGTTATTTCTATTAATTATTATAATAATATGTATACCTAACTATGTAATACCTATGTATCTCTTGTAGGATGTATGGTGTTTGTATGTGGTATGACATACTATCTCAAGTAACGAAGTTAACGAAGTCTTCTTTTTACCTGAGCGACGAAGATAAATAGCGCAGCACAAACTACTGCCGATCATAACTTATAAATTACGTTCGATGTGGCGAACATTGCAGTAGTATAAAGAAGCCCATTAAAACAAATCCAAGTCACATTTATTCATCAAAATACTTTAAAAGGAGTTAAACAGGAGATAGTGTCGGGAGCCGCGGCCGGGCGCATGAGTTACGCGCGGCCGCTGACGGCTGACGCTATTAATTAGCTAAAATGGATGTACTGACATGATTCACGACCCAGGCTCGCATGGACACGAGCTCTATAATCCAGCCTCGTCAGTGTTGGTGGCTTTTTTATGAACCAATGTCAATATGATATCCTACTTTGAAGATTATGATTTGTTTCACATGTTCTGTACAATTTGGTAAATAAATAATGATGTGTAACTGGTAGTTACAGCAAAGTATTAACGTAAGTATGGACTTACGTTACGAATACAGGAGTGTTTGAGGTGAGGTGCACCTGTCGCTGTTGGTCCTGAATCTATATATATAAAAGCGAAAGGTCACTCACTCACTCACTTATCACGATATCTCAGAAGTTATAAGTCCTAGGAGTTTCAAATTTTGCATGCGGGTTCTTTTAAGAACGTAAGTGCTCACTAAGACGGGATTTTATGAAATTCCACCCCTAAGGGTGTTAAATAGAGGTTGTAAGTATGTAGGTACATTCTATATTTTCCCCGAAGCGAAGCGAGGGCGGGCAGCTAGTGACTGATATAGACTGAAATTCGACTGCTGTTTAAATTAGGAAGAAAAGAACGTGCAAGAAATTCCTCACACACCGACAACTATTACGACACTTGACACCTTGGCTATAATATGTCAAATGCTACTTTGAAACTAAAAGAAAATGGAATTGAAATTTTCTCTGTCAAACAATTTTGAACACGCGAGATGGATCCTCATTTAAATAATGAATGGTAACTAGGAGCAGTAAACTGTAGTACTGACAGTTATTAACAGTCGATCCATCGAGCATAATTATCGATGCAGTGGAGTGTGACGAGTGTCGTGCGACGAGGAGCGGCCGCACAATGCTGACCACCAGCTCGCGAAAGTTGCTGACACTCGCCGGTTGACATGATTTAGGTTCATAACACTTTCGTGCAGTAAGTAGTACCTAACTAGCATGCGACCGGTTCAATCAACGAGTACCTAATTTCTTCAGCAGGGTTCACCGTGAAATGTGCATGTTGGCGTGAGCTCAAGAATACAGTACCTGTCCTACCGATATCTGAGTTTAGATGGTTTTAAATATGATATTGATGACTTTAGAGTAGACTGTCTCTACAAATTCTACTACGCTACAAAATTCTCATCGGAACCAATTTTGCAGTGTAGTGGAAAATATTAGGAACAGTATGTCGCCGTTTTCATAGGAAGCTAATGGAACCCTTTCTACGGAACCGTTTTAGTGAAGGGCGTAATGACCGACATCAGTGGCTGCACATTCGCTACATCTCCCCGCTGCAGCCTTTCCCTGTAATCGTTTTACCATTGTAATTGTTATATCATTACTGTAACGGAGAGCCGGTAGTTTGAAAATTCAGCCACCCAGTAGTTAGTTCCGATCAGGTTAATCTCTACATTGTTGTTATTTACTTGTCTAGCGAGAGCTGCAGCGAGCGGCGCGCGGCGGCGAGAGGATAACGACTTGTAATGACGATAGCGTTGAGTTGCTGGACAATAGACAAAATTTGATCCGAAAGGTGCAGGATTTGTTATGGTTATCAATATAGCTGCAATTTTACTCGTTATTTGAACAAATAAGTAGGTATATAATATGTAGGAAGACGTAGGACACAGTAAAACGATACGTGGTCTAAATAAAACAATCGGTTTTAGACTAAATGGCCCTTGTGTGTCTTTGTTTTTCAGTTTTTTTTCTAGGTGTGGGTGATTTGAAAACACCCGCTCATGTGTCGCACAACCGCGCCGGGCGCACGTCCGCAGCGCACCGCTTCCCTGCCATAACAAACCGCTTAAAATATCTTAGAAACATTATAATGGCCAGATGGCGCTGCAATTTCCATGGCTCTGTGGTTACGGCGGGTGCTTTATTGTTATTAAACTAAATCCAATCAGCTGGCCTGCGCCTGCGCCGCTCCGTGTCCACTAGGGATGGGAACGCTCCAAATCGATACTCGTTACTATTATCCATACGTGATAGTTTATTAATGGGGTTTATTCAATTATTCTGTGTTCCGTATTTTGCTTGTACGTTCCTTATAATATTTGTTATACACGATTCCATTGCTTGGGATGAGCAAAAATAAAGCTATTAAAAGTACTTTAAGTCCATTGAAAGCATCTAATCTACTCGAATAACACGTCTAATGGATGCCTTATCTAAAACCTGGTCTAATAAGTAGTCTTGTAAAATTTTGGCCTCCTATCGTGTCTGACGTCAAAGTTTTCAATTTCGTATGATATCAAGGATAATGTTTTAAAGTTAGGTTTTAAATAAGAAAAAAACTGTGCCTGCTAATTCAGTGTTTCACTATTCATCTTACAATCTGGTACCGTTACAATGTGGAATCCACATTAAAATTACCGACCATTTATCTAGAACAACATGGGCAAGTCACTAGCTGGCAGTGAGGAGATGCGCGCGCGTAGCGGCCGTTCATTTTAATAGTGATGGCGACCTGCGCCCCGGTGATTGCATAATGACTGGCTGCTTGCAACCATCGTATATCGCGCACGAAACTATTTGTTTTACTGTTTGTATCAAACGTTGCCGGCTGCCCTGCGCCGGCCGCACTGTACCGAGCTGGTTACACCGGAGAGCAATCGTGTGGGAGTGCGACTACATTACGACTCCTTTGAACTTCCGAAAACAAATATCCTCGCTGCTACCATGCGGCTCTGCACTTCATTATTTGTTCTACTTACACATTGATTGTTGCACTCGATATTACTGTGGGGCAGATCAGCAAGGAGCTGTGGTCTGTTAGGTTTTTAATTTTATAATTATGCCCTGGAAAGGGATCATCAACTGATACGAAGCTAGTACTTCAAGGTTTTTTTGTTTTCACATACCTTCAAACATTGTTTTTGTGTAATCTATCCTATGATACCACGCACTGAGGGGTGGACGATAGTAAAACTTTCCCTACTTTTAACTGTAGGGGAGGTAAAGTATGACTTTGCTCTACCATGCGGCGTGACAGATATTTAAATAAATTTGGACATATTCCAGCTTTCAGCAAATTCTATTATTTAGGGACCCTGATCTACGTCGTGGACGATGGATGAGCGCTGGACAAGTATGATCAAAGTATAAGGGTTCTGTCTTGTCTACAGAATCCCAAAAATATGAAGAACCTTGTAATTTATTGGTAAGGTCATCGTGCGCGGCGACTGCGGCGAGGTCGCGGCGGAATTACACCGCCGAGCTCATTTGCGTGCGCGCCGCGACCGGTAATTTACCTTCGTTTAGAATATTATTAAAAAGCACATCATTTCGGCGACACCGCGCTGGGAGCGCGCACCGTGTCATTACCGCTCCGGATCCGGCCGTAATGCCGTACGCAAATCGGCCGCTCCCCGGATAAAAATAATTGCACCGCACCACCGCCATTATCTCAAACTATACACAATTACTGGCCGCCGCCGCCTCCCGCCCGGGCCGCCGCGCCGGCGCGCGCGCCCGCGGCCCGCTCACAGCTTCCCTTTACATCGATGATTACCTTCGACATGCGAAGGAGAGGTTCGAGGACACCACGCTATGGACACCCGCGCGGCCCATATTTTGGAGACGACCGCCGCGGGATGCCACAAGTCGTGCTCATTACAATATTAATCAATGCTTTCACATCCAGGGTCGGAATAAATAAAATCGATGCAGAATAAGGTTTAATATTAGTTGTGCAATACTAATGCGGGGGTACGTCCGGAGATGATGGAGGCGGGTCGCCGCGAGTTCTAACGATCTGAAAATTCGGTCGTAGTCACGCATCCACTATTACGGGACCGGATCGCATGGATTAATAGGCGCAGTGGCCGCGTGTCGTGCCGCGGCCGGGCCAGTGGTCACTCTTTATGATATAATGAGCGGCCGAATCAAATATATCAATGTCCGGTCATCGGGCTCGTTAATTCGGATGGCTGCATGCAAACTATCATTACAAAGGAATCGTAACAGTGATTACTGCACAGCTAGATCAATGAGTTACCCAAACATTGGTCGTGCACAGTAGGTACAACTACTACAAGATTATACATATTTCTGTTTGATGAGTAATAAGTCTATCAGCAAGCAGCGCGCGGTGCACCTGAATGACATAAGAGGTAGAATTAGAGATAAGTAATTCAGCCTGCAAAAAACCTAAACAAACATTAGGTACTTACATACCAACAAAATTGTAAGTTAAACTTGTAATGTTATGCTATAATGTATAGCCTGCTTAACTATTCAATAAATATTTAATGGTGAGTATGATAGCTCAAGACGGTTAGAAACAATGAACAATATGAAAAAGTTCTAGCATCATGAATGCGGGTCCGTCGCCGCTGTCATTATCCGCTCGTTACAGAACAAAGGGCGTAATTGAGATCGCGGCGATTTGCATAACGCTGACCGGCGCGGGCGCAATGTTCGGTGGGCCCGAACACGCAACACCAAATATCTTATAAATTAAACCACTTTTAGATATGATATTCACAAGTCCCACTGCTGACGAGGACGGGTTGTCTTTCTTCTGCTGACATCACGTTTGCTGTTTAAAGAAACATTTTAATTGGCACGGTGGAAACCTTTAATATTGAAGGCAGTAGCTATGACTAACATAAAGTGAGGTAATTAATATTATTATCACACATATACACACCACATGCATATTTTACTATATCATAATAATTACGCTTGACGCGGCTACATACCTGTCATAAGAAATAAATAACATTACCTTGTAGGGAAATCGACTTCATGGAAGTATGCAGATATTATACTTACTTGTTAATTTAATTGTATCGTTACACTTGCTGATCACAATAAAAATGAATCACATATAATAACACACTTAATATGCGAGAGGACAGTTCCATTAGTTGTTCGCTAGACGTATAAAAAAGTAAGAGGCGTAAAATCTGCGTATTTTTCATTAAAACGTCTGGATTTTAAGTCATCCGTTATCAATTTTCAATTGTCACTTATTGTTTGAGATAAAGAAAAAACGCCCCACGCCTTTGCTAATAAATCGACACTGGACGCTAGTGACAGGGAAACACTAGGTGATAATAGGGGAATCAAAAGTAATGATGTTTCGGTAGCACTCTGTATGACGTATACACAGTCAATAATACTGTAGAATTGTAGGAACGTGTACCTACTCTAGGATGTGTTGTCGCCGAGTACAGTTCGAAGCTACTTGCTGACCGATTTCAAAGATCGCCATCTTGTTATCTGTCGTCACTACTACCTTAATCGTGGTATCACTGCGTACCGTCTCTACGCACCTAGGCTACCTAGAGTCCGGAATTTCGATACGCCCTCCAACTAGCAACGAAGTAAATCACTCGGCGATGGACGGCGCGTGCTATCGCGATGTCGAACCCGGGACTATTGTTAGCGGACGGCGGCGCTTTGTTAGCGGGTGAGGTGTCCGGGGTCAGCTGGACAATTGGCCGCTGTCAGCTGTCGCGGGTGTCAGGCGTAACGCGCGACGCGCCGGGGCGCCCGGGGTCACCTCAACAGTTGTGCTATTAATATAGTTGTATCTGTATAGTTACCTGCGTGAGTACATCATTAAATTCTTGATACCTGTGTTCAAGTTACCTAAATTTAGGTACATTTATTGCTAATAATACGGACAGATTTGTTAAAGTAGAGCCTTTTTAAGCACAAAATACTAACCACTATCCCATGCTGGCAAACCAGGATTACGTAGAATACGAAACACTCTTCCCTGTCAGGCAGGTGCGCTCTCAGTACATTACATACAGTAAGGACTAAGTTATGTTGATATTAATACCTCTGCGTGAATATTCCCGGCACCTCACTAAATACAGCCGCTAGAAGACTGTGTAAGCTTCTTCCAAACATTTCTTCCTTCTTTCTTGGCTGCGTCATGATTCCCTTGCACTATGAATCAGATTTATTCATACATATATGGAAGAAGTGTATAGAGGCGAAATATTTGGCGTTGCTCAGCTCCCACCACCACGCACGACCAAGTCACCTGTAAAAGTGCAGTTAAAACAATATTTACAAGGTTCATACATATAATTTATCGTTGAAACTCTTGCACTTATTGCAAGTCCTGAGCGGGCCGGGGCGGGTCGCGGCAATAAATAAATTTAACTAGATTATCAGCTCGGGACCACCGCGCCGCTCCGGCTCTCAATTAAAATTATACTTCTCAAGATATCCCTCGCGGAGACTGCGTTCCCTCAGTCTCCCGGCCACGAGAGTCAGCCAATATTTCCTGTCTACGATAAAGTTGAGCATAGTATCACTAAATTCTCTATCGAGATGAACAAAAACCGTCCTCGGGGGGCTCATTAAATTGAAGGACTCGCAGTCGTCGCTGACTAATTATTTACTGTTAATGGTTATAGGCGATAACAATCACAGCGGTGAAATGGCGGCGGCGGGCGAGCGGCCGGCGTTTCCTCGATTATCTTGCGTTTAGTTTTTGCGCGCGACAATTACGCGCCATCAGTATGCACGCGGCAAACGCGCGAGCGATCCGGCCGCCGCCCGCCCCCCGCGCCTCCCGCGCCCCCCGCGCTCCCCGGCCGCGCGACGTTTTTGCGCGCGCGCAGCCGCCGCGCCGTGGGAGCCGAGCGCGCTTAGATCTCTGATGCTGTTTGAATATCTCGTCGTGAATATATTCCTGCCGTCGAGGGGTAACGACGCGACGGCCGACCAACAATTTATGTGATGCGACTTGACTGACGCGAGGACCCGCTCGGGTACCTTCCGTCGCGGGATAAGTAGCACGTAATTAAGCTATGGTACCTTTCATAGAACACAGCGAGGGCGGCCGGGCCCGGACATCTCACGGAAAGCAGTCGACCATTTCGGTGTGTGTCAAACTTGAAAAACTTTCGCCTCATTCCGTTTGCATATAATATTTTTGTGTGGAACTCGTCCCTCGCTCCTGAATTTTAATTCCAGTGGTTAACAATAGCGGCGGATGCGATCGGCCGGGCAAAAACTCAATCTGAGAAAATTTAAACACGTCCTATTAAATATTCTACGAATAATAATTCTCATTGAAAAGATTGAGAGGGTTGGCAAAAACTGCGATCGCGGAGATGTCCTAGCGGCGGCGGGGCGCGCAACCCTGCCATGCTTCGATGAATATTTCATTTATTCAAAGCGTCAAAAAACTGACCGGCCGAATATTCTGCGCGACGTGTTTGCATCCGCGCGACAAAAACCGGCGCATTCAAACGAAGCCCCCCCCGCGCCCGCGCCCGCTCCCCGCGCCGCCCTCCGCTCATTCACCGATAAATCTATACGTATCGTAATTCGCCATCGAGCCATACTAAGCCCGGCCGCGGCCCGTACTTAATTATTTTTTAACAATCGTCCGCCGCCGAGACGTGTAGAGATCATAAAGTTTTGGTACGTTTTTACAGCAGCGCGAAGTTTGTTAGCCATTACAAGCCATTAAAATTATTCACCTGCTCCTCGGCGTCGCCGATTGCGTGACTAAAAACGCGTCAGGATGGTGTCCCGCCTCGATTCCTCGGATATCACCTCGCTTCGCCTCGCCTTGCCTGGCCTCGCTCACCTCGGCTCATCCTGCCTCACACGAGGCACCGAGTCCACCGCGGCTCAGAGATTATGTCTAAACATTTAATCCCTTATGCTTTAGTTGTTATTCGGTTTTCCGTCGCAGGCATTTTCCAAAACTTTACACGGGAATGTACGAGTCGGGCGTTACGTATTGTTTACACTCCGTGTCCTTTCGCTTAATCGCCTCTAATTTTTTTTCATATTAACTATATCAGGTACCTCTAATATAATTAGTAAGTATAATAAAATTAGATGCATATTTGAGAAGAATTTTATTACAATTAGTTGGATACAAACATCATTTTATGACATAAGCTAATAAACGAGGAGGAAGATATTGAAGTAGAGACTCGCCCATGGAACATGGAACCTGTGTGGACCATAGAGTCAAAACACTTCGACTGCGAGTTGCAAACCAGCTGAGAAGAAAGTGAGATATTTATTGTAGCGAGCTTTTTAATGGCCCATAAGGTCAAATAAGGAACTCTACGACGGTTATGATAAAATTATAGGTTACTAGGCATCTTCGACATTTGACACCGAGGACCCAAATAAGGCGTTTATGAGGTATGAGGAATTATTCTGTGGTGCACTTCCCACCGGCTCTACATTTAGCTGCAAATAGCGTTACCAAATTGTCATGATTGCGTACAACGTGTAGCCGCAGTGTCCAAGGGCCGCGGCCGCGCGCAGCGGGTGCACTTTTTGCGAGAACTTTTCCTCTTCTCACGCTCCGTAAATTTGCGAGCGTAACAATTAATGGTCCATACTTAATATTCGTTCAAGTAGCGCAAGTAACAGGAGGGGGAGGCGGGGAGGGGGAGGTGGTCGGAATGCCGGTCAAAGCGGCCGCAGCGCCGCCGCCGTCATTTAAATATCATCGCCGCTCATATTTGAAATACCACACCCGCACTCATTGAAGTGAGCGACAAAAATCTTTCTAAGCGTCGAGTCCTCCAATTATGTTAAATGTATCGGTACGTTTGTACTTTACGATAGAAAACCTCGTCCATATATCGGAGATTAAGGTTAAGGTGTTTTGAGGTAAGTACCTACCCGAAATATCTTCAGCACGAGAACTGCATAAGACGGGTAAGGTTAAACCGACGTTGCGGCGTGGGTGCTAGCTTCTACTACAGCTACACGTGAGGAGGAGTTTCTCTTCATGTTAAAGTTGGCATCAAATTTCAGTCAACACACATCAGCTAATGTTGGAATTCCTTCCATCAATGGACGTGTAAATGTCTATCCCGGCGCGACAGCGACGCGACAACGACACGGAGAAGTAACACAACCAGTGAAAATACAAACTGTTGTGACATGCAACACTTTGCCGCTCGCACAACAATGTAACCATTCATTAATTGGGCGGTGCAGAGTTTTATTTATTTATTAAACTTTCTTATACCTTAAATTTGGTACAAAAGGTGGGCTTAATGTCAGAATATTTAGGTACTACATATTTAAAAATTGAAAAATTCATATTAACTTATGAATGTTATTACTGTTATTATGTAGTCTTTACTTATATCCCGAGCACTTTAAGCTTGACGGAGCCTCTAATATTATTTAGTGATAAGGGCACTGTGGATATTCAGGAAGAAATCAAATCAAGGCATTTATTTTATCTGAATATGGTACATAAGCACAGTGAAAGAAGAGTGAAAAAAACGATGAAGCTATACAACATTTTCAGGCAGGGACGGTAGGTCCGTCGCCCCAGCCACGAGAGTACGTTTACTATCGTGTAGAGTAGACAGAGTGATGCGCAGGCATTATGCGTTATTTAAGGTTTATATTTCCGTCAGAAAAACTTAAAACACCATAAATCACGGTTGCATCACGGCGGCGCGGTGTTTGCGGTAACCCGAGCCGCTTTTAGCCTAAACACTTCCACCATCAATCACGGCCCGCGCCCGCCCGCGACCTTCGCGCCGCTCCCTATTCTCTAATCGAGCGTCTCGCTACTCAGAGCCGGTGGATTATCGCACGACGACGGCCAAATGGAGGCATCAGGTTGTTCAGATGTCTGTGAAATGTGAATGATGAGCTTCGAGCGATGCAGGTGAATTCTAAATGAGTGTTGCTTTACGGTAACACCCACCATACGACTGGACTGAGCTCTCATGTGTATTATTGTGTATCTGTTACTTACACAGTGATTTTCAGAGAAATCTGTATTAGCATACAATCTTACTAAAAGTTTATCTGAAATAAAACGCCCCAAACTTTTACTAAATCCTCCGAAAGTCCAAATATTTCACAAGCGATCGTTATCCATAAGGCTCTGGGCCCATGATAGCCCCCCGGCCGCACGGGAGCCGCGTTCAAACAAAAACCGAGCTCGAGTAAGTTTGGGAGGGCTAATGCTGCCCCGCGGCCGCGCGACCGGCATTACCCTTAATTTATAACAATTATCGCCGGCATAAACACAATAGTTAAATTCGGGAACACCTTCATTAATAGAGTAGCTCATTTCGTCTAATATCTTCGTGCTCCGCTTGGCCGATGCTCCAAAATAACTCTTCAGAGGACGCGTTAAAGTCGATATTGCAATCGCAGCGTATAAGTGATCGTAAGTCAATATAGAAAAGAAAATAGAACTTTATTCGGTCACACGTAGAAGATGTTTTGCAATCGTGTCCCGCCGACGGTTATTAAAAACACATTAGAAGTTAAAGCGATCCCGCGCCGCCGCCGGAGCAGAGCCAGCCGCGGCATCACACATGTATGGTGCTGTGATATACGCGGTTCAGTTTTGATGCCCGATGGTGGTCGCTGCCAGCCTATTGCCTGAAGCGAGTGCCGATGCGTTCCTTTAGTGGTTAACTAAGTAAATTAGTCTGAACCGTTGTTTACGTACCTAAGCTTATCACGTTTTCACAGCTTTTACTCCATTTTTTGTTCTGCTGAAATAGATAAGTAATTTCATCTCTACATTACACCGATAACAAGTTGGTTTTAAAGGAGCGTTCTTTTGATATTTTTTGAAGAATTTTGTTACTACTGGCTACTGGACCAGCCAGTTTAATTTCGTCAGTATTCGAAGTTTTATCTTACAACCATTTATCCAAGTTTTGCTTAAATTAGAATAAAAAGGAAAAGCTATGCAGGTAACACATACACACCATACCATATGGATTGGACAGATATATTCCTTTTATGAGTATGTGTCGAGCTTGTATCCTCTTCTCAGAAATTGGTTAGTAAGTGATTTGAATGAGGACAACACCACACATCCATTCCGTTCCCAGGCGCGCTAGGCGAGCACAGAGTGGCGCCGCGTCGTGCGCGACTATAAAATGGAATCAATCTCGGTGCGAACAATATTCCACATTCCGCGGACGACACAAAAAGCGGTTATTAAAGGCTCGGGATTTCAATGGTTTCTCAGGAGAGCGGCTGCCGGCTGCCGGCCGCTGGTGGTGGCTGGTGACTGACCGCTCGCAGCTCATGCATTTTCATAACGATAGAAAAACGCGCGGTGCAGTCGCGGCGACACTGCGGCGACCAGAATTAGATAGGCAGCACTTGTCTATTTAACTTGTTAATATTATGTAGCTCACTTATTGTTAGTATTGAAAACGCATAGAAATAAATAAGTGACGACATTTTTCAACTGCGTACCCGTATAGAGTTACGTAATATATACCTACATAGATATTAATAGGCAGAAATTATTTTAGGATTTCAATCCAAGGATACTCTGACCTACAGTAAATAAAACACGTTACAATCCCTGTGGTTGTTGTTTGAAATATAAAATAAACTTTTATAACAATAATCCTACTTAATGATGATGACAAAATTTCTAAATGAGAGCCTTTTGAGATTTGAGTATCGTTCCATCGGGCAGGAGGCGACGCGGGGACGGCACAGCGCGGCAGCGGCGGAACCGCGCGTTTATAAATAATATGTCCTCGTCAATGATTGTCAGCGTTCATTGACTAGAGAAACATTCCGAGACCTCGACTCGCCTGACTGCTGACTGAGCGGTCGGACCTGCTCGGAATTTGTGATCTTCTTCGAATTGTTTTACGAATATCATTAACACTTAAAAAATATGCTATTCAACTTGAAATAATATCAAAGCTGATTAGTAATCAGCTCCATGCTCGAGTCCAAAAATTTAGTTCTTGTCGCATCCGGTATTGCGCTGAAAAAAGGACGCGCAATTTTACAAGGTCGCATATCTTTGACGCATTCGTATATCGCGGTCACAGTTATGGTCGCCGAGTCATCTGTTGTGGTGATACTTATCTAGCTGACAGGATTGACCACCGACCTCCGGCCGACCATGGCGCAACAGTTTGTTCTTCGGTTGCTGACATCAAAAATATAAAAAGATTCAACGCCCAACCCCGCACCGCGAACCGGCCCGCGGCCCGCACCAGAATATCTTTATGGAAGCCATTATTTTAATGAAGCGTGAGAACGGACTGGATGTAAATATCGAGTATGCAGCGCGGATGCCGAATGGCCGAATAAACAGGTCCGGGCCGGGCTCGGCGCAAGTGTCCGGGGCCAAATTGCACCCGCTCCGAAATGACAATTAAAATGAAGATGTTTTTGCAGCGACGACATGCGCGGGCTGCGCGCGGAAGGCAACGACGTCTTTTTGTCACCGCACGACGTTTTTCAATGGGAAACTCTCCACCGTCGACCGTTGACCGTGGCTTACCATCCTCTTGCGTCAGCAGTCAGCTGCGACATCACGCACTGTTGGCCGTCGGCCCGGCGCTCCTCAGCGTATACGACATAGAGGTCGGTGAAGGCAAATAAACCAAATATCCGCATCATGGTCGGTACAATTCTCAGGTAGTTAAGGGAGTGTATTGTAGGTTCCGGTGTTAAGATTAGCACCAGCAGTTCCATTGCTTGGTGTTTATAATTAAAATATTTATATTAATATCTACATTCTTTATATCATTCTAAATAACGACTCGCATATGATGTAGTTGATTGTGTCCAATTAGTGTTTGCGGCCTGCTTCACAGCATGAGTCTCTTGTAACAGAACAGTACAGAGCGCTCCTACTCCATCAATGTAGGCCTCCGATAAACCCTAATGACTACCATCTAACCAATAACAATGAGAGCATTCGCTCCATTGCTTTAATTAGGTTATTGCCAAAGCACAGAAATGCTCAAGAAAATTTTGCCACAGTGGGAAAAAGATGAAATCTGTCGATTATTTTTAAGTGCATTGTCACAGGTTGCCGGTCGCCGCTTCATCTGTAGGTACAGGTGCATCGATGCATCTAATACGTGCATACCTAATTTCTCAAAAACTTATTTTTTTTTCTTAAAGACTCATTCACAAATTAATGACGATTGAATTGAAGCCATCGCTACAATTATGTAGAGTTGACCACGTGAAAGGCCCTGTCCACCGGCATGTTCTGCGACATGACAAGAGTGGCAGCGGCGTGGCGGCGAGGGGACCGCGGTGAGGGACAAAAACCCCCGTGGTGGACGTCACCACGTTTCATCGGATAGTTTTCGCACGTACGGGCGCATTCCGCGACGCGTTGCCGCCGCGCCGCTTCTAAATCCACATAAGAAATGGACCGAAGCCCGCGTCCCACCGGACGCTGCATACACTATACACAGGGTTGTAGGGTGCACTACTGGTTACTATAATTTCGGAAAGGTGCTCTGTCTTGGAGAAGTCGAAATGGCGGTTTAAGCCGTTTCTTCCTACTTTTGCCCTACACGGAACGTGAATAAATAACTTTACAGGTGTTTTAATGGTAACTACTCAGTACATGTCATTTGGTACCATTTTATTAAATACTTCTAAAATTAAATAAATACTTTTAACATTTTTCTTAATTTTCATCGTCATCGCTACCCGCCGCGAATCAGCTGGCTGAGCGAATTAGCCAAAAAAGTCAATTCACGGCTGTGATCGCGCGCGGCCGCGGCATCTATCACGCGCGGATAAATATGCAGCAATTATGGTAAAGTACAAAAAGCGCAGTCGAGTTAATCGCCGCCGCCGGCTCCGTGCTGCGCGGTGCAACTCGAGGCCACCGAGCGGGCGGACCCGGGTTTGGGTCCTGGTCGGGGCGCATGTTCAGTTGACACTTGTTGTCTTTATATTCTGATATTTACCGTAGGTGTGTCCATGTACCACGCCGTGTCAAGTGGGTGGGACAGCGTAGAACAGCCATAGCGAGAGGCTGTGAAAGTTCTGTGCCCTTAAAGGGAATAAATTACGACATTATGTTGATGGGCTAGGTTAACATTAATGTAGGTACACTTTATATCGTAAACGTGAAACAAAGGATCTAAAACTATTATTCATATTGTAGTTATTAGAAAAAAAATATTGCATAAATGACATGTGAGCAGTGATTTCATAGCACAATCCGATCGGGCTCATTAGGGGCCAATCGCTGCATTAATTATTGCATAGCGGCCGCGGCGCGCCGCACGCACTTTTAAGGACATGTGTGTCGTGGGAACGCTCGCGGGACCCGGCCCGCACCGCGCGCCCTGCCGGCCCGCCGCCGGGCCGCCGCTCCGACGTGGACGACGTCCATCGCACCCTCCGCTACACACTCCAAATCGCCGAGTGAACGGAGCCTGCGACGTACGTCGTCCACTCCGACTATTCAATAATCATCGAAGATCCTTAATAACATTACACATATTCGACATGTATATGAGTACTTCACGTGACAATTATGTAGATTGGTAACGATACATTCGAGATGCTTGGAGCCTTAGACGGCGCACCGTCGAGTCGCTCGGCTGGAGGGTTGGCTCGTTCGCACGGAATACTGATCAATATAATCAATGTAAATAATGTAATTAACGGTAATCGCTTCTATGTTAATGTGGAATACCTATGACATCGGCGAGTAGCCATGCCGCTGTCGTCGGTGACGACATTAACGTGTCGCCGGACACCGCCGGGCTGACAGGCGCACAACGCAGCCGCGGTAATGTCGATCAATTAGCTAATAAAATGTTCCATTGTTACCGACTAGTTTCAATGGGTAATGTTTATTTATGACAGTTTTTACGCGTACGGCATCGCTCGACCGCAGGTCGCATTCGATGCCACCTGTTTCAGACAGCGGCCGTAACATACAAAGTTGAAGTAGAACGTCAGGAATATCAGCGGCACTCGACACCTGACGCCGATGCCGCTTTAGATAAACAACGTTATTTTACTGCTATGTATCTCTGAACGTACTCAACCTAAAAAGAAAGTTTCCGCGAAGTCCTTTGAAACTTCGGCTTGAACATTCTAGTGAACAAATTGACTATTCAGCAGGCGCTGGCAGAGGTAAAGTTGCGGAAACATTATGCAGCTCATCATAAAATTAAATTGCGAGTCGTAAATAACTCGAACACGATGTGATGGTGATAACGGGAGCCACCCCCGGGCCGCCGGACCGCGGGCCGGGGCCGGCGCCTGCCGCCGCAATGGATCCACATTCTAGCCTCAATATATCACACGTTTTCTATTATGGACATTGAAACATTGTTGATTGACTAATAAGCCCGACTAGCGAGCTCTGCACTCTATTACTTAAGGTTCCGTAGTTAAAGTGAATCTCTTATAGTTTTGTAGCGAGACGACGATACTACTACAGATCCAGTTTCTGTTCGTTCGTCTGTCCGTCCGTGGCACTGCTCGCACGCTTCCAGAAAGCAGTAATTTGACACGCCCGACAGAGTAGTGAAAAAAACACGATAAAATGTAAAACCGTGTAGATGTTTTAAAGTAAAAAAAGTTGTTATCTCGTCTATCCTATGTATCGTTGTTGCATCGTTCTATTATATATAGATCGGTGAAAAATATTGTGGGAGGATGAATATCAATTTTGTAATTGTCAGTGTTGATTTTAGTGAACCTACCTACCTGATAGTTCGTCAGCTTACAACCGTGGAACCTTACATTGAGCGTGTCCCGACACTTGGTTGGCTGGTTTTTTTATAATTTCTAGATAAATAAGCATTTAGGTAATGTTAAAATTAGAGCACTTAATATCGCAACCATTTACATTGTAGGCTACTATGTATAGATTTACACAGTATTCAGAACTTTAACAAAGAGAGTTTAATTTGGGTTCCAGTTTCAGACAAAGGGTGGAAATCTTTCAGTGGATGGGAACAATTAAAAAGTGTTTAAAGATTTTTCTATCGTTGGTAAAATTAACATACGATGAAGCTGAAACTACTCAATGAATTTGAATGCACATTTTTAACATTGTGGGCAATGTAACACAATCTAGAACATGACAGCAATAGGCTCTTATTATCTTGTTATTCTGTATCATCAAATTGATCAACGTTGAGTATTTTTAAATTATTTTAAATAACGGCATGCGTTCACATCGCTGGACAGGATACCCAGCGACTATCGACGGCGAGGGTTTCTTATTAGTAAAGTTGTGAGCGTCGGCGGCTGGTCGCGGTGACGGCCGCAAGAAGCGCCGCTACACGAGCCGCCGCCGCCGGCCTATCGCGTGGAATTAATACTTTACACGTATACTCAATAACGTGTGTGTCAATGCGCTGATAGAAACATGTATTGCGTGTCGGCGGCCGGCGCCCGCCGTACAGGTATGATTGACACCCGGCAAAAACGTTATTCATTGCTTCTAGCTCCGCAGAACGTATTCGTAGGAATGGGATCGCCGCGCTGCCGCAAAAACTTCATCGCCTGTCCACACGCGGAGTAATCCGCTGCTACTTGCTGCTCGGGGCTCCGGCGCGGGGGCTCCGGCGCGGGGGCGACGGACCGAGCGAACATTTAGCACTTCAGGTCAATCCGCACTTGTTAAGATAGCGTGGCTACGGCCTCCTCATTCTGCGTGAGAAGTGCACGCCATTCTCCCACGCTGGCCGAATACACATTGCGTGTCTTTATGAACGTTTTGCAACCCTGTTTGCTTGCAGTTTCCCTTAGGACTGTTTTATTTACTTAAGCAAGTGATTATTTTTAGCACCCATGAAATTGAAAAAATAGAGATGTATGCAAGATTCGTCGTGACGCCCCTCATTGTTTGTTTAGGTACTTAATACGTATATTATGTACCAATATGTTGGTGATACACGTAATTATATTGCGTCTCGGACGCTGCTCGCGAATGAAATGATGACGTGTCAACGACGGCCGGAGTTTTATAAACAGACTAGCTTTTGCTCGCGGCTTCGCTCGCGTTAAGAGTATTAACTTTCATCCCCTATTTTATCATCCCCTTGGGGGTG